>JAECUM010029049.1:0-33776 GCA_016617855.1 Megalonaias nervosa | reverse complement strand
CCTGCCAAGCACTTTGGAGCCTGTGACTGTAAACTCTCCTGTGATGACGTTAGATTTGACAACCTTCTTCTGTCCTGGTTGCTGGCCTCCAACTGACAAGCCAATCCTACCTGAACAGGTGAGAGAAAATAAAAAATCTTACTCATTTAAAGGTACAGACCTAAAAAGAAAACTTCACATGGAAGTCAATAAAAATTATTCAAGTTTCTATAAACAAAGCAAAGGTGTGATGAGTATGCTAGACCAGTACTTACAGAAACAGGATTATTATATGCATGTACCCAAATCGGATCAAAAAGCTATCTAAATTTTCAAAAAGACCACTTTCATTGGTACATTATATGGTTGCTATAGTTTATGGAAATGAGGTTTACAGTATTTCAAAGGTTAATCAGCAGGTAACGGCTACTCTGATCAGTAATAATCTCTTACTCCTTATGAAAGGTCAAGTAAAACTACTTATAGCAGTACCCAATGGTCCAGTACTATACATTTATATACAACTTATAGCAGTACCCAATGGTCTCATACTGTAAATTTATATACAACTTACAGCAGAACCCAGTGGTCCAGTACTGTACATTTATATACCACTGACAGCAGTACACAGTGGTCCAGTACTGTACATTTATATACCATTGACAGCAGTACCCAGTGGTCTAGTACTGTACATTTATATACCACTGACAGCAGTACCCAGTGGTCCACTACTGTACATTTATATACCACTGACAGCAGTACCTAGTGGTCCACGACTGTACATATACCACTGACAGCAGTACCCAATGGTCCCCTACTGTACATTTATATACCAATTACAGCAGTACCCAATGGTCCCGTACTGTAAATTTATATACCAATTACAGCAGTACCCAATGGTCTAGTAATGTAAATTTAATTACTACTTATACCAGTACTGTACATTTATATACAACATAGAGCAGTACCCAATGGTCTAGTACCGTAAATTTATATACTACTTATACCAGTATCCAATGGTCTAGAACAGTAAATTTATATACAACTTATACCAGTATGCAATGGTCTAGCACCATAAATTTATATTCAACTTATACCAGTATCCAATGGTCTAGTAAATTTATATACTTACACCAGTACTCAATGGTCTAGAACTGTAAATTTATATACAACTTATACCAGTACTCAATGGTCTAGTAAATTTATATACTACTTATACCAGTAATCAATGGTCTACTAGTGTAAATTTATATACTACTTAGACCAGTACTCAATAGTTTATTACTGTAAATTTATATACAACTTATACCAGTATCCAATGGTCTGGTACTGTAATTTCATATACTACATAGACCAGTATCTAATGGTCTGGTACTGTAAATTTATATACTACTCAGATCAGTACCCAATGGTCTAGTACTGTAAATTTATATACTGCTTAGACCAGTATCTGATGGTCTAGTACTGTAAATTTATATACAACTTATACCAGTATCCAATGGTCTGGTACTGTAATTTTATATACCACATAGACCAGTATCTAATGATCTGGTACTTTAAATTTATATACTACTCAGATCAGTACCCAATGGTCTAGTACTGTAAATTTATATACTGCTTATACCAGTATCCAATAGCCTAGTACTGTAAATTAATATACTACTTATACCAGTATCCAATGGTCTAGTACTATAAATTTATATACAACTTATACCAGTATCCAATGGTCTAGTACTGTAAATTTATATACAACTTATACCAGTATCCAATGGTCTAGTACTGTAAATTTATATACTACTTATACCAGTATCCAATAGTCTAGTACTGTAAATTTATATACTACTTATACCAGTATCCAATGGCCTAGTACTGTAATTTTATATACTACATAGACCAGTATCTAATGGTCTAGTACTGTAAATTTATATACAACTTATACCAGTATCCAATGATCTAGTACTGCAAATTTATATACTGCTTAGACCAGTATCTGATGGTCTAGTACTGTAAATTTATATACAACTAATACCAGTATCCAATGGTCTAGTACTGTAAATTTATATACAACTTATACCAGTATCCAATAGCCTAGTACTGTATATTTATATACAACTTATACCAGTATCCAATGGTCTAGTAAATTTATATACTGCTTAGACCAGTATCTGATGGTCTGGTACTGTAAATTTATATACTACTTTGACCAGTATCCAATGGTCTAGTACTGTAAATTTATATACAACTTATACCAGTATCCAATGGTCTACTACTGTAAATTTATATACTACTTATACCAGTACCCAATGGTCTACTACTGTAAATTTATATACTACTTATACCAGTATCCAATGGTCTAGTACCTTGGCACATTCAGGACTATTGGTATCTAAGCACAGTCAAGACTACTGGTACAGCAGCACGTTCAATATTGGAAAATTCAGAACATTTTATACTTTTGGACATGTGATATAAAATTTAGGATAATTTGGGATTTAATTCACAAGATTGTATCTTTTCAATTTTTACTTTCTATTCTAAGGAAATATATTGTTTGTTGGATTTTACAAAACTTGTTGTTTTCTCTTCTTTATGTTATATATTACTTAATTTAAGAACACTGAGTCATAACATGTTTCTTCAATAATACTTACCCAATCATAATACTTTAGGAGAACTACTATCAAGCTAATCCAGCCTTCCTAGGCTAAAAATTTCAAGCTAAAAAGCTTAAAGTTATCTGCTCACCTAGGTGGCAGTTACATTGATCTCCACTCTATAAAAGGATTGCAACCAAGTCCCAAGAATACTTCAGTTCCTACTGGAGTGAAAAGCAGACACTCTATATGAAAATGTAACTGTGGGGAGACTGGAAGGGTGTATACATATTATGATCAGGTAAGTATTAATGAGGAAACTTATTTCTCCTTTGAATACATTCCCCAATCACATTATATTAGGAATATTAGCCTGCTACCTCATGAATCCATCCCTACTAAAAGATGAAAAACATCTTATCCTGTCTATTTTAAGATAGACTAAGGGTTGTAGCTCTTGCCCATTACCTCCCCTTGATACCACCAGGTGTGGCCAGTTTTTAGATGCGCTGTGGTGCATAGCACATGCAGTGCAATAGCCTCCAACAATCCAGCTCTTTTTGTGTTACTATGGGCCCATCCAATGTTCATTTTCGATTTATTGATCTACTGCAGGTTGTATGCTTTATTTTACAATTTCTGCCAGTATTTGAGTGATTTGTAACTCGTCAGGATTTCATTTTGTAAAACCACCATCCCACCATGCTATCATTGACCTTGCACAAGTTCATTACGAGTTTGTGTACCTTTGACTTTACTCACTTACTCTGTCCACTATGGAGTTCTTATTCGATAAATTCTGAAGTGCTGCTTAATAATTATGCTTAGTTTATTCAGCTTTCACGCTGTTTTGATAGTATTATTAGCTAAGCTTTGTGCAAAAGTTTATATAGGGCCATAGGTTTCTGACACGACACTGTCACTGATCTGTTAGTTAAAAGTTTTTTAGCGACCTGGTAATTTCAACTCATAACTAGTTTCCACTTTGGTTTGTATTTTTGTGTCATTTCAGCAGAATATTAATTTTAGTGATCTATATGCAACTTCAGAGCATGGAAGTTTACCATGCCTCTGCATTATTTATATTATGTATTCATTGTTTCTGATATGCAGAGTCTATAATACACAGACAGTGGACATCTGGAGTTCCGTTTTTAGGTAATCAGTCATATACTGATTGGCAATTTATGCTAGTAGATAGTTAGTCACAAACCAATTTGCTAATATATGCTTTGTTTTTCTCTTCTTGTGTTGTTTCAGGAGGAATGTTTACTATACGCATGACATGCACGTGTACAGCGATGTCCAGTTTGGCACTGAAGGGAAGGAAAGACAGAATAAATCAAGGAAGACAACCTACGGCTCACTGGCGACACATAAGCATTGGGGAATATTGCCCAATTTTAGGCAGCCCAGGTGGCGTAAGGCCCCCCGCATGTCTAAGCATGGTCTTCAGGCCTGTAAGTCTGGGTGCATAGGGTTAATGATAGATACATTGGATCCAAATAATAATACTGCTGCACCAACACCAGCCGTCCAGCCAGCACTGGCACTCGTCATGACATTACAAGCCATCCAGCAGTTGCCAGTAGTCCATCTGACACCGGCAACCCAGCCAACACCAGCAGTCCAGCTGACTCTGGCAGCCCAGCCATACCAGCATGGGGACCTCTTTGTTGAAATGGTACAGCTAAATAGTTCATACAGGAATCTTAGTGATAGATCCGTTCATCTAGCCAAGCCATCGGTACCTTCATCATTACTATACCAGAGATTTCAATGAGAAATCTGTCTGTGCCACACTGTCGGTATCTTGTCATTACCATGCCAGAGTTTTCAATGACAAATCTGTCCATTCAACCAGGCCTTAGGTGTGGCCAGTACCATCAATTGCTGGACTGTTTGTAAACTGCCAGCACCCAATCCGACCATATGCCGTTCACACCTGATCCAATGGATCTAACACATTTCAAAACCACACCATCACACCCGATCCAATGGATCTAACACATTTCAAAACCACACCATCACCAGCCATTCCAACATGGACAACAAAGATTTACGGGGATCTTAGTGAAAGATTTGCCCGTCCAATGTACTTTCAGCGACATGCCCATTCTATGACAGAGATTTCAGTGAGAAATCTGTCTGTGCAGCCAGGCCTTTGGAGCAGCTGGTACCAGTGATAGCCGGACCATCTTCTATACCACCAGCTTCGAGGCCAACCCATTTGCCGGGCAAACCGGCCAGCAATGCTGGAAGCACTGGACTTCTGCTGGTCCACAAGGCAGAGCCAGTGAAGTTTTACTGAGGATGGAACTGAGTCTGTATATCACCTAGTTTGTCTTCCCTAGTGCTGCAAGTAGACCCAGTTCCCAATTAGGTCTTGTCACACAGTGCGTGCAACGGAACTCCATCAAATCCACCATGGAATGGACTGAAGTTAGCTTTCCAGTTGCCGTCAAGGACAATTTCTTTTTCTGGGTGTTGGCTACTTCAGAATGTGCCCACCCTTGGCACTGGTCTAAAGAATCAGTAGATTTTGTTCAGGAGAAAGAAATGGACTTACAGCGATAGACACCTTCAGAACCAACCTCCTGGCACTTGACAAGAATATAGTGGCTGTTCTATGTATGCTCGTCCATTTTTTAGGGCAGACAAATCTGCTCCATACACATCAGAGCTGGATAGGGATATCATTGCAGACACCCGGCAACACCCACGCTTGTGAGGCGATGACCAGGACTGCTAGGGTATTTAATCAGGGCTGCACACCATACCATGGCCAACTCTTTGATGGGTTCAGCCAGCCTATTCTTGATACGATATGTCACATGTCTGCGATCCATGTTGCTCATACCTTATCCTAAACTCCATTTCTGGGAGACCAATGTTCAGGTCACCATTGCTTTGGAGGAAGAATAGAGGGAGACTGGAAGCAGGCAGCTCAGGCACTGCCCCTCCACCTTGCAGCTCAACCCACATGGGTATCTGGAACCATTCAGTCCATGTCAGTGTGAAGGGATTTTCAGTGGCCTCAGGACAGTGGATCTCTTCAGTTATACATGCAGCAACATCGATCCCTGGGATGCAATTGTACAGGGGCGGTATGAAACTGTTTATGAGCAAAGTGGACCTCCCTTTTCCCTCAAAAAAGGGGGCCTGATCCAGGGCATTTGGAGGGGCTTTGGGTTTTGTTCATCCACAATTCCCTCTCCCCTCCTCACAAATACACCGTCAGATTGGGAGATGGATGCCTTCAACAACAGGGGATATGGGCGCAGAAACTTTTGTTAAGGCCAGCGTTTTATTCAAGACTGTTTCTTTTGGAATGCAAACAGCAGGTGGAGTCCCATCATCAACTAGAGTCTTCTCACCCAATTCATGATAGAGACGGTATGGTCATTCCACTTCTCCATGAGACTGGGCAAGTATGCCATCAGTCTCAATGCGACTAAACATATTTTTACATCCCTATCCACCCCGTCTATTGCAAGTTTCCCTGTTCTGCTTAGCGTCACACAGTTATCAATTCACCATTCTTCCCCTTGGCCACAACTTCAGCTCCTGGGCTTTCAGTCAGACTATGGACCACGTCATCTCCCTGTTCAGCCAACATCATCTACATCAACAGCAGCGTACCTGGGCAGCATCCTCAGAAACACATGGTAAATTCTATCCTACTCCAAGGCAGGAACGATCTTCCTTCTCTTCTAGATCATCTAGGCCTTTTCATGAACTGGGAAAGTCAGACCTCCATCCATCCAATAACTTCGTTCAGCTGGGTATGGAGTTTTTAACCGACCGGAATCTGGCATGATTCCTAGTGTTCATGTTACTAGAATCGTTGAACTCATCGAGTCCATTTCCAACAGGACCTGGAATTTAGTGGGAGAGTTCTTGCAACTCCTTGGTTTATTATATGGCAGTGGACTTGATCCTGCTTGACCATCTCTTTCTGCGGACCTTGCCAGCACATTGGCGCCTTGTTTTGTGTCCTCTTAATCAAACAGTCATAATCACAATTCAATCATTCCCACATCAGTGAGGCAATCCAGGTTGGCTGACCATTGAAATCCCACTGAAGTAACAGAAGGCACTGCCGTCAGCATGCATGGTGGGGGTACCCACCTGTTGCTGACCTTCATTTCCATCAGTGACACCTGGGGAACAGCCTCTACACATCAACATCCTAGAAATGAAAGCTGTCATCAATACCGTTCATTTCTGTAAAGATCACCTCTCAGGTGATAACAGTCCTCTTTCGGTCTGACTACTCTGGGAGGTACCAAACCACTCGAGCAGTGTGTTCTGACTTGGCATTTTCTGACTTGGCATTCAGGACCCAATCTCTACCAAAGGCTACCACCCAATGATATTGGACACATTATAGCATCATGACAACATGTTTTTAGGCAGGATAAAGACCTATCGGATCTTTTAGACAATATTGGTCTCTTCGACCAATATCCCTTATTTTGTCTCCAAAGGGATCCAATTCTTCGTTTTTACATGGCTCGATTTGATCCCCTTTGAACTTCTATCCTACACATTGCTAAAGTCACTATCATACAGACCATGTTTCCTGATAGCTTTAGCTTCTGCATGCAGAATAAGAGGGCTGCATACCCTTTTATGTTCACACAAATTCCCTTCAGTTCAGGTCAGAGGGTTCGGTGGTTCTCTTGATACCAAAATAGGTTACCATCTGTCGGTAGTCAAACCATCGTCCCTTGCTCACTCTCTTCCATAGCCAAGTCAAAAACAGCAACAATACAAGATCCTGTTCATGCTCTCGAAGACTCACTTGATGCACACAAAGATATGTCATGGCACGTGCAAATGATGCTTCCTTCCAGTGTGAGCCAGAACATGATATCACCCTTCAAGCCTTTTCTTTGGGGCTAAAGTGGGTTGTACTCTTAGTGTACTCTGATATCTCACCAAATTTGAGGGGGCTTTGAGCGGCTGAGTGGTCTAAAGCACTCACCATTACAGATCACTGCCACCTCAGCTCTGTCTGTGTGGGTTTGAGTCTCGGATTCGGCCAATGTGGGTATGTGAGAAAGCTTGCCAGTAGCTTCTCATAGGTCGGTGGTTCTTTCTGGGGTTTTCCTGGCTTCTTCCTCCACCATTTATACTGGCCGCCATGTATAGCCTATCTTGTGCTGAAAAATGGTGTTAAACCCTACAGCAACAACAACAACCAGATCAGAGTCGCCTCACATAGCATCGCAGAGACAAACTTTGAATCTGGTACGGCTGGTGGCAGCAGCACAGATGGCCACCAGACCCAACTAGATCAATTAACACAGTCTGTTAGCTTCGCTGGATTTACCAGTGAAAATTTTTGTAGATGAGAAGATTTCAACTTCATCTTTTCAACCGTATAAGAGTCACAAATCATGGGATCCCAGGCTATGTTGCTAGTGTCATTAGGAGAATGGGTTCTCTTTCATATGGGGGAATCCAACCACTCATCCCAAGAAGGATACCCGAGGTAGAGGTCAGATGCTCAGCATCACCTCTTCCTATTAGTTATTCTCCTAACATAAATTGATAGTGGAACGTATTTGAAGGAGAAAGCAAATTTTTCAATAAACTGTGTTTCTCTGAGAATTTACTTACACACCCTCCCAACCACCTCGCCATGCAAGCATCCACTTTAGTGTCTTGCTCAGCTAAGAACTGGAGACACCTGATGGTATCAAGGGAAGGTAATGGGCAAGAGTTACTGCCTTATGTCTATCCAAAAATAGATCGGATAAGACATTTTTCTTCTTTTATTGGGGCTGGATTTGCGAGGTAGCAGGCTAACATTCCTAATATAATGTGATTGGATAAGTATTCTTGGAGAAAAATAATTCACTTAAAAATTTGCTTTTACAAGAAATAATTGGTTTCTTCAAATACTTACCTGATCTAATACCTTAGAAGAGGTAAAAAGTGGAGGGAGATACATGCCCTTACCCCAGAGAGACCATCTCTGGTCCCCTAAGATATGTGAGATGGCATCTAGATAACCCAATTGGAGAATGGACTCCATACGCTGGGAAGCAGCTTCAAAAGAGAAAACGTCAGATAACCTGTTTTACCATGGCTATATGTCCCAACAGACTGAGTCAAGTCTTTTACAAATGAAAGATCTCAGAGATAAAAGCTGGAGAAGTGGACTCCATCCCATAGCAAGGATAATGACAGAGTAGAGTTTCACTCAAATGCAATTTTGTACCAACTGCCCTAACATCATGAGCTGAGGTGTAAAGCAAATTCATTTGGCCTTGGTTTATTTTCCAATATGCAGAACATATAACCCCATTTTTTCATCCTTTCCCCTCTGATTGGTAAGAAGAGACATGATCTCCCTCCATGCAATGGCTTGGTCCTCCTTAGGTACCACTTCAGAGCTTGCACTGGATTCTGTAGATGATTTTGAGATGAAGTGTCCCAAGTAGATTTGATTTGATTTCCTATGAACAGGAGCCTGTTCTGGGCAATGAAAGCAGGGGCCATCAAGAATAATACTTACCCATCTTGTTGGAACTATACAGTTCAGGTCCACTGATAGAATATGTATTTTGCTGATTTTGCCTGCTGTTTGCTAATGCTGTGAGAAAGCAGGTCTTATATGAAAGACAGACCAATGAGACTCTTGAAAGTGGTTCAAATGGTTGTTCAGACAGGTTAGTACCAATGATAGATTTCATTCTGGGCAAATAACCAACATCTTTGGATGTGTATAATCAAAATTGGACAGAAGATCAGATATGTGTTGTTTTGTCCAATATCCTCTCTTCCATGATGATACTGGGTGTAAGTGATATGGAACAGAAGCCTTTGATTGTGATTGATGCTACCAGTTTCTTATCAAACAGTCATAGTAGGAAGTTAGCTATTTATGGCATTGATGCCTACAGTGGCATAATGTGTTCTTGGGCACACCACTGTGTGATGCCTACAGTGGCATAATGTGTTCTTGGGTACACCACTGTGTGATGCCTACAGTAGCATAATGTGTTCTTGGGCACACCACTGTGTGATGCCTACAGTGGCATAATGTGTTCTTGGGCACACCACTGTGTGATGCCTACAGTGGCACAATGTGTTCTTGGGCACACCACTGTGTGAAGCCTACAGTGGCACAATGTGTTCCTGGGCACACCACTGTGTGAAGCCTACAGTGGCACAATGTGTTCTTGGGCACACCACTGTGTGAAGCCTACAGTGGCACAATGTGTTCTTGGACACACCACTGTGTGAAGCCTACAGTGGCATAATGTGGTCTTGGGCACACCACTGTGAGATGCCTATAGTGGCATAATGTGTTCTTGGGCACACCACTGTGTGATGCCTACAGTGGCATAATGTGTTCTTGGGCACACCACTGTGTGAAAATTACAGTGGCATAATGTGTTCTTGGGCACACCACTGTGTGAAGCCTACAGTGGCATAATGTGTTCTTGGGCACACCACTGCGTGAAGATTTTTCATTCACCTTTGTACACTTTTAAAGTGGAGGGTCATCTCACTTGAGAGATTTCTCCACCACTGGTTGTGAGAACTGTTTGTTCCGGAGAGTTTGTTTAATAAGATCCAGATGTTCTGGTTCAGCAACTATGGGTTGGGATGACACACCTGCTGTTGTGGCTGCTTCAGCAAATGAGGGACAATTCTTGGAGATTTCTGTTGCGCGATTGAGGAGGTATTTGATCCATGATTTTCTTTTTTGAGTGGAGCAATCAGGATGAGGTGACACTCCAATTCTCTTGCTTACTTTATTACCTTTGGAATCAGAGGTATTGGATGGCAAGCATATGTGTTCAGGTTGTTCCAATCTATAAAAAGTGCATAGACTGCCAAAGTCTTTAGATCCAGGACTGGTGAGACAAAGGTTGGGAGTTTGGCATTCCACCTTGTTGCAGATAGGTTGATCCCATTGTTCACATATTGGAGTGAAAATGTTTGAGATCATTCTGTTTATAATCATTGATTCTTCTTGGTTTCCTAATACATTTAGCCAGTCTGGAACATTACAAACTTGGACGTGAATTTTGACATTGAAGATGCCACTTTAGAAAATCCCAGTCAAGAACGCAAAGGTCTGGGGACATGGTTCCACCTATCTGTTTGACATAAGTCACCACTGTGGAGGTGTCAGACAAAAAGAGAAATCTCTTCCCATCTAAATCCTCTTGCTACCAATGAAAAGCTTTTGAAATGGCTTTCATATCGAGAATGTTGATACGTAAATGATTATCTTTGGGGGGACCATGTTCAATGATGGAAGGAAGTGTGCCCCCTGTTCTCTGTGCTTGCATCCATATATAATGTAATTTCCAGCTGTTGTGCTGCAGAGGTATACTTGATACAAGCCAAATGAGGTTACCCCCAACTCTGAGAATGAACTTGATATTTGTGCAGATTGTGAGAAGTTGGTCCAAAGTCTCTATCCCCATTTGGAAAACAATCATTTATAATGGACACATATATGGATGATCTTGGACTAAAAGGTTGCTACAGCACTGAGCAAACCCAGCAGGTAATGGAATTCTTGGACAGGTAGACCATCCTGTATAAGCAAGGAGGCCACTATTGTATTGATTTTAATGTCCATTCCTGAGGGGGAGGGGTGTGCCTGTGTGTGATTTGGATTTTTAATGTAGCTTTAACAATTTTTCAGTCATATCACTACGATGTCTGCAGTGTCAAAGTTTATAGTGATGGCTAGCACTGGGGCATCATGCCGCAGACATGTAGCATCATGTCCCACCCAATCAAAATATCCTGACACCTGGCCAACCAGTCACAGCACTAACCTCTTAATGCTGAGCGCCAAGCGAGGCAACTGCAAGTACCATTTTTATAAGTCTTTGGTATGCCTCGGCTGTGGTTCAAACCTGCAACCTCCCCCATCTGAGGCAGATGCTCTAACCACTAGACCATCGGAGCAGTCACCGTTCCTGAGAGTGTTGAATTCCATACCTAGATGGACAAAGCATTGAGATGGTTAGAAGTGGGATTTGTCTTTGCTGACAAGGAAACCATGGCTGAGAAGGAGAGTAGCAAGGGATATCATGTCTTGCTCCAAGATTTAACTCACCCAATGTTTTGTAACATGTAGAACAGGTAGTTTAAATTGCCAAAATGGAGGTGGTCCAGACATGGGCCATTTCCTGCTCCATCGAGTAAAACCTCAGGAACTGATGCCGAGTCCAACTGGAAGTCAGGTAAATGGTGCTTTTGTTGGTGAATCACAGGAATCTCCTGGAAACCATGTGAATGGGATGTGAAGATATGCATCGTGCAAGTCCACAGTGATTGTGTAGTCTCACTCCTGGATGACATTTAGAACCCAATGTTGCGTTTTCATCGTGAACCAAGGGGCATGTATGAATGGACTGAGTGCACTCTGGGCAATGAAGGGATGAAGAGTGCCATTTTTGTAGCTGTCCCATTTGGCAGGGAAAAATTGGAGCTTTCATCCTACTGAGATCTGTAACATGGGCGGAGTGAAGATGATATCATTTTTTGGGATAGGAAGATTCTCGTGGAGAGCATTGCTAGCAAAAATTATCACACTACCTCTGCGCATGTCCATTTTTTGTTTGAAGAACTGTGGTTTCTGACAGTCATAAATTCAGTAGGACTGCTTCCCAGTGGCTTGTATCCTAGAGACATCCTCATGATCTTTTTGCCTATTGCCCTGAAATCCCTCCACTGTAGCTGTGACTGAGGAAGGGAAAGTGGTCTCCTCTGTGGCTTGTTTGTGGATTTTGTCAACCTGATCATTAAAAAGGTTAGATTATAATGGTTGTAGCTTGGCTATATGATGGTCTGTAGAAGTAATTTAAAAGTCCTGATGCTGGAATTAGACCAGGCATTTGTTGTAGAGGGAGAAAGACAGATCTCCAGTGGACAAAACAGAAAACATCTTCAATTGAAGCCCGTGCATGGAAAAGGCTTGAGAATAAAGCAAAGCAACATATCTTGGATATTGAGGCACTAAGCTGGGCACCCTATGCAGCAAGTGCTTTGTGGCAGGTTAGACTGATCCATGAGAGTGCCTACATATCCTTGGTCTATAAAACTGGACAAAGCTTTGTTCTTCTGGTGGTTGATACTCTGTGATCGATTGTGGTCATGACCCATTACGATCAGAGGTATCTGGTAGATTCTGGTCATGATGGAACAGGGCAATCATGGTTGGCATGATGTCCAGTTCTTCAGGTTGGGATGGGGTATGGGATATTGATCCATGAAGGAGGTCCTTGATTCTGATGTGTGAGATGGTAATTGAAACTGTTGGTTTGCCATCTCACTTTCCAGCAAGTGATATGGTGTCAAACCCGAACATGCACACTGATTATGTCCTCCTTCAAGATGCATTTCTGTGCTTTTCCATTTAGTATCCCAAGTACTGCTGTCCAGTGACTTCTGTTCATAATATGCAAGTCTGACATGTATTCACAGACTTATGACCAGAGTAGCCTACACATGTAGAGTGATTGTCAGTCTGGCCTTGCCTATGGTCTAAATCTGTAAGACAAAAAAAGCAGATGATATATACAGGTGTTACACAGTACACATTCTATCTGATGAACTTCAGAGTCTATGTGCAGAGCTACACACTGATAATTCCCTGTAAAACGGTGCATGCAGCTGCCATACAGGTAGAGTATTGGAATGTCCCTATTAATAATTACAAAGTGGGCACTAATAACAATGCTAATAAATGTTATCTATAGGAAAGGCCAATTAACTGCCTTTACAAGTACAATCACAGATGCATCACTTACAGTAACTATGAAGTGTATGCACTGAAAACTTACCTGTATGGATCTGACTGCAGTGGAAACAAAACAGCAATATAACTAAGTTTTCTATGGTGTACATCATAAATGCACATAAAAATGCACTTAAGTGTCATTATTGATACTTATGAAGTGGATGCTATATCAATTGTAAGACAATGTTACCTGTTGGAAAAGGCATATGATGGTCTATACAGGTAAAATCACTAGAGTGTTGTGTATGTAACCATAAAGTGGATACCAAGAATAGATTAATATAGAAAATTTACCTGTATGTATGAGACTGTAGTGAAAATTAAACAGCAATATCATATGAATTTTCTATATCGCACACCAGACCTACACCTACTTAAATACAGCTATAGCAACTGCAACCCATGCAGGTAAGTAGCATGGGTGCTTAAGTGCATGAGGACAGCAAAATGATGACAGTGAAAAGCCAGAAACATTGTTGTCAGAGATAGAAAGAACAGCAAAGTTGTAAATTATAGATGGACCATACTTCCTTTTGAAGATGACACTACTCCAATATGCTTTAAGGTATTAAACTTAAAATGCTTGTATGAGGATTATGAGGACTCGCTGTAATGAGCATGCTACTCAGCACAAGCAGAAGTAGCAACCAAAGTATTCATGGGACTTGGTGCCAATTGCTGTATCATGTGGAGATCACTTCAACTGCCATCTAGGTGTGCAGTGTGGCCAGCTGGTAATATGTCCTCCTAAGGTATGATGATCAGGTAACATAATTGAAGAAATAGAGAAAGGATGGATGGATGCATGGATGGATAGATAGACAGACATAGATAGATAGATAGGAAGGTAGATAGACAAGAAAGCAATAGATAGATAGATAAGAAAGCAATAGATAGATAGACAAGAAAGCAATAGATATAGATAGGAAGGTAGATAGACAAGAAAGCAATAGATAGACAAGAAAGCAATAGATAGATAGACAAGAAAGCAATAGATAGATAGATAGGAAGGTAGATAGACAAGAAAGCAATAGATAGATAGACAAGAAAGCAATAGATAGATAGACAAGAAAGCAATAGATAGATAGATAGGAAGGTAGATAGACAAGAAAGCAATAGATAGATAGACAAGAAAGCAATAGATAGATAGATAAGAAAGCAATAGATACATACATACATACAAATATACATACATACATACATAGACAAGAAATAGACAGACAGACAGACAGACAGACAGACAGATAGGTAGGTAGTCAGACAGACAAGAAAGTAATAGAGAGATAGATAGATAGATAGATAGATATGTAGGCAAATATGTCTGCTACCTAACTGAATAAAACTATATACCTGGCTGAATGACAAATCCCTTTTCATCAGTCCAGACAGCCATAGTGTCTGGTTGAATTGTAAAGGTAAACTTTAGTGAAGTTTGTTTGGGAATGAAGAATCTGTCAAACCCAGCCAGCTGTCTTTGAGGCATCTGCTCTTGTGTGTCTAACCACCAGATATACACCTGCACCACCTGTTGGGTTAGAGAGAAGAATATAGATTTTAAACTACATAAAAATAGCTGATAATCAAAACAGTAACCTAAAGTTGTATGACTAATGAGATCTTCCCACTGAGTTTGTGCAAAGGCAAGTTTGTCCAGAAAGTATGTCTTTTAGGTTTTAATGCCAATTTTCAGCACATGATAGGCTAATTATGCTTGCTAGTATACTAGGTGAAGGAAGAATGTGGATCACCCCTGGAAGAACCACTGATCCATGGGAAGCCACTGGCAAGCTTTCTTACATAATGAAGTTAGTTGAGCTGAAACTCAAACTCATGCAGACAGAGATGAGATGTGCGAGTGATCTGTACAGTTGAGCCCCTTTGACCACTCAGCTACCTAGGGTCCCTTGTTCAAAAAGAATGTGCTTCCAACAGTAGTTTATGACCCAAATAATTATATACAAAATGTAAAATACTGGATAAAAATGTCCCTGTGTTTATGTAATGGTGTACTGAAGCCGTTTTAAAGTGGCATAATGAACTGTACCTGACAATGCTTCCAAAATTGTATTTATGCAAAGCAAACCAAACAATGGATGAAAAGATATGGGTTTAAATAATTTATTTTACTGTCCATTCCTATTTTAACACCAACAGAAAGTATTTCATTGACAACATTCATAATATCAGGCAGCGTGCTGTGCAGGTTCAAAACATAACTGATGACTTCTATATTTACAATTTCTGAAATTTTGTTAACATTTTGTTGCTTGCATAAGAGTATTTCTTTTTTCAGTGCGATCTTTCGCTAATTTAGAAAAAAGTATACTTGCAAATTGCAACTCCTATGACTGTAGGATGTGTGATAGCAAGATTTTGTAATTCATCCCTGGAACTGCCAATCACATTATGAGGGTTCTGAACTTTTGTTGCAAATGGAATGCATACTTGTTCACATAGAGATAAAAAAACATCATGAAAAGGCACTGAAGTCCAAATAAAAGGTACTATTTCTATCCATTTCTCGGTCATTAATACAATTTTACATGCAGCCACAGGTCACAGCTTTAGGATATACTACTATTTTGTCCATTACAATACAATGTTCTCATAAACACTGATCCACATACAAACAGCTGACATGTAATTTAAAAATGTAATGATCAAGAAAATAACATTAATATATTAGCTGAGAAAATAGTGCAAATTTTGCAGTATGTCTTTGGAAAAAACCTGCTCTATACATCACTTTCTTTTTGCTCAATATTTTTATGCATACTTATTTTAAGACTTTCTCTTCAATACCAGTGTGTAAAAAGTGCTAGCTATTTTCAGTTAAATGTACATTAATCTGAGAGAACCACCATACCTTTGGCTATTGTACATCTAGAATCATCAGGTACAGATTTTTCAATCATGTTAAAATGTCATATATCAGGTCCTTCATAAACCAAAGATGTAAATCTGGATGAAGTTTTAACAACTAATTACAATATTTCAGGTCTTCCGACTTGCAAATCTTTTTACAAATCATAATTAAATATTTTCTATTATTTATAAGCAAGTTAGTACCTTTTTGTGTGTGATTTATGTGTGATTTAGTTTTTTTAACATAGCTTTAACAATTTTTCAGTCATATCGCTACGATGTCTGCAGTGTGACAGTTTATAGTGATGTCCCACACTGAGGCATCATGCCGCAGACATGTAGCATGATGTCCCACCCAGTCACATTATCCTGACACCAGGTCGACCAGTCCTAACACTAACCTCTTAATGCTGAGCGCCAAGCGAGGCAGCTGTTAGTACCATTTTTAAAAGTCTTTGGTATGACTTGGCTGGGGTTCGAACCCGCGACCTCCCGCATCCGAGGCAGACGCTCTAACCACTAGGCCACTGGAGCGGTATTGCCTTTTTGCACATGATGTGATGATTCTAAACAAATGTAAGTGAAAACAATGAGGGGAAACACTCAGGCCTAATGAACTAGCTAAATATATGTTCCATTTGAGTGATGATATTTGAACATCAATACGTAATGCTTGTGTGAATTTATCATGACAAGAGCTCAAATCACCAGTTTTAAAATCTTTACCACACATGTACCGAGATTAATGCATGTATTCTATAGAGTTCATTTTACATCCCACTTTATTCTTAAGGTTCAACTCTTAAGGCAATAAACAATATATTTAATGGGCATTAGTTCTATGGACATGTGCTACTGAATAAATATTTTCAATTTTTCTTTATTTCACTTAATGACGTTTATTTATGTTAATGTATACAGTACCATGGACAACCAGGTGCCTATTCATGTAAGTATCTCAATCAGTGACACCTTTTGTTCTCCCTGACAAAAGTGTCAGAGCTTT
Organism: Megalonaias nervosa; assembly: GCA_016617855.1. Taxonomy (NCBI): domain Eukaryota; kingdom Metazoa; phylum Mollusca; class Bivalvia; order Unionida; family Unionidae; genus Megalonaias; species Megalonaias nervosa. The sequence continues at coordinate 16,546 of JAECUM010029049.1, read as the reverse complement.
GAATTGAAAGTAACAACTAGCATGAGCAAAGACCAAACCAAATGCTTATAACTACAGTAACTGTACATGCACTTATAGACAAAGGATAATCTTATATGGCGGGAATGGAGAGGTCATTGTACTTGCAAAGAAAATAACACAACATGCAAAATGGTCTTTCTTGGGAGTTAAAATAAATTTTATTTGAATATAAATATTATGAATATTTAATATAAATTATACAAGTTTGAAACTGATGGAGTATATTATGTATTTTTATCATTTCATTACTTATTTTATTACAGTTTTCTCTCTCTGACAAAATCTTCAGCTAAATGGAGGCATTAAGTTACAATGAGCCAAACAGCACAAAGATGGGCTGAAATCTCTCTTTTTTTTCTCTCTTTCATATCAAAGCATATTTTATTTTTATCAAAAGATGCAAGAAAAAAAAATGTGTCATGGAACATCTGGAATGTCATGGTTATTCATTTTCTAACTTGTCTGTTCCAATACACGCATGTAAACAAATTTTAACAACATATATGTCTGATGCATATGAATTAATACTTATGATCATGTAAATAAATTGGAATCCTTATCTATGTTGGGTTCTATATTTTTTGTACATGATCTCTCCCCAAATGATAATTATTTGTATTAAACATTATTTTTCGTACCTTGAAAAAAAATTATTTCTTGTAAGAAAAATTACATGAAATACTGCAGTTTAATATCTAGGCTTTTAAGCTTAAGTCTGGGCATAGATTTTGTTCTAAGCACTTTCGATGAATGGACTTTACATTGATAACATCATGTTTGACTGTATGATCATAAATTTTATAATAATTCTCAAATTAAAACCTTGATGATCACCTGGCTCCAGTTTCACTAAACATCTCAAAATATGTCCTCCTCGAATGAGATTTTAAAAGATCTTTCTTGTTGCTTGGTTAGCAACATCATTGTTTCTTCACAGAACAGTCCGCATGCAACAAGAATTAAAAATAATCATAAAATTCTCTAAAGTTATTGTGCAGAACCCATTTTTCTTCTTTCAGCCACAGTAACCTTGACCTTTGACTTTTTGACCCCAAAACAAATAGGGCTCTTCCTTACCCAAAGTGTGAAGCATTAAACAAAATTTGATAACTGTAGATGGTGAACAACTCAAGTTATTCTGAAAAACATGCGAAATGAGGGGCAGATGGACCAAATGACTGATTGACAATATCATAACAATACACCCCACTTTATGGCAGGTAGAAAAAACTGCACTGGCAACAACATAAAAATCTTATAGTCTTTCAATTCAAGGATGCAATGGTAAATCTAAGAAAATTAGCAACCAACAAATAAGAGTTAAATCACAGTATCTTAGTTTAAAATTATATGGCAAGTAACAACTTTTATAAGTTTACGCTTCTCATTTTTGAAATCCTCACATTGTCTATCAATGAGGATGGATATTTTCCAAGGAAAATGTGAAAAATCCTTATTCCACCTCATCCAACTATTATCACACCTTGCATAATATCAATCTGTGTTTGGATTTGCACATCATCACTGATTTATTTTTGTCATTACATACATGACATCACACTGTCTGCTATACTATTTTGTTGAAACTGTTTAATTTCAGAACTTTAGTTATCTGTGCTTTAAGAAAATGTACAAGTTTAAACTAATCTGAACTGCTCAGTGTAAAGTAAATCTTTTGGACTTTTTTTGTAGCTCAAACAATTTTCAACAGACATTTTATCCTTTTGATCCTTTTGCTGTACCTATGGAGTGTCATTTTATCCTTTTGATCCTTTTGCTGTACCTATGGAGTGTCATTTTATCCTTTTGATCCTTTTACTGTACCTATGGAGTGTCATTTTATCCTTTTTATCTGTTTACTGTACCTAAGGAGTGTCATTTTATCCTTCTGATCTGTATACTGTACTTAAGGAGTGTCATTTTATCCTTTTGATCCTTTTAATGTACCTATGGAGTGTCATTCTGCTCAAAACCCAGGTTTATGGCCTCAGAATATCAGAAAAATAATCACCATGTGTAATGGTGTGGGATATGAAATTCTCACCCTCAAAATCATAATTCATAGGCAGGTCTTGGCAAAGCCCTGTTCTTTTGCCCATGAATCTTGACACTAGGATGGAATTTTTCCATTTAACACCAATACAAATTAAAGCCCAAGAATCTTGACACTGGGGTGAAATTTCTCAGTTTAACACCAATACAAATTATAGCCTATTAATACCAACCTCCTCACCATCAATCTCTGCTATATTGTCTACCACGACATTGAGTACCAGGGGGTTTCCAGCTTGAATCGATGCAGGATAGGATAAGTAGGAATAATGAAACATGGCATAAGACAGCCCATAGCCAAATGGATAGAGTGGGTCTCCTTTGAAGTACCTGTATGTTCGTCCTGTCATTGTGTAATCTGTCATGTTGGGAATCTGAAATAGATTTTTTTGTACAAATGAAAGCAACTACAATGTCTTACCACTGCAAAATCTTCCCATTTTCTATTGTATATTCAACACCCCCTCTCAAAATCCCATCACTCACTCTTACTCCAGACAGTGAATCATCAGTCATGATGCAAAATTATGACACTCACTCTCCACCCCAGAAAATAACTGATGAGTCATGATGCAAAATCCCATCATTCACTCTCAACCCCACACTCAAGAGTCAAGATGTAAAATCCCATCACTCACTCTCAATTCCAGGCAGTAAACCAAAAGTCATGATGCAAAATCCCAACACTCACTCTCAACACAGACAGTAAACCAAGAGTCATAATGCAAAATCCCACAACTTCCTCTCATCCCCATACTCAAGAGTCAAGATGCAAAATCCCATCACTCACTTTCAACCCCAGACCAAAGAGTCAAGATGCAAAATCCCATAACTTACTCTCAACCCAAGACCCATGAGTCAAGACGCAAAATCCCAGACAGAACACCAAGAGTCATGATGCAAAATCCCATCACACACTCTCAACCCCACACAGCAACCCAAGTGTTATGTGTAGGCTCGTAAAAAAGTAACAAAGAAAAGAGTGAAGCCAACAAGCTTTGTAAAATTTAACAAAATAATTTATTTCCCTAGAAAACAAGGTAAAAATATGAAAAAGGACTTATGGTTTGTGAATCTAATCCAAAAATTAATCCTAGAATTTAAAAATATAAGTCCTATCACTAAAGAGTTCTAACTGAATCCAAAGTTCAAATCTCAATGAAGTTCCAAGATGGAAGGCGATGACGTCCTCTATAACCAGTTTTGTGCTGATGTGTCAACAGTTCTTTGTTGAGTCACCAAGAATGTAATTCTGGTTTTAGAATTCCAAATAATTTCCACTAAATGTCTTTGTCCAAGAACTTTTATGAGCACTGGTATTTTCCAGTGATTATTAATTATTAAATCCAAAAAAATAGAAGAAGTTTAAATCAAACTGGCATCAACAATAAAAAAAACACCTTGAGCTCTAAAGGTGTAATATGGCAATTAGCATGTAGGCTATTTACAGGTTCGATTGTACTGAACGAATCGTACTATAAGATTCAATAATAAAAAAAAAAAAAAAAAAAAAAAAAAGGTTGTTTACAACAGTGCTGACGCAAGCCAAAAATGACTTTGATTACGACCAATGATTTTCACTCTGTGTTTACAAATTCAATATCAAGGTCAGGAACTAGGTCAGCTAAAAATATAATGTAGCAACGAACTGCGTTTTCATCAGGTCAAAACAGAAAACTGAATTTTCCGAAAAAAAGTCAGATCCAGTGAATAAAGTTATCATTACAATAACATGTAATGAAATAAAAATAAAATAAAAGAAATTTAAAACTAGCAATTAAATTACACATACGTAACACAAGAGTCATGATGCAAAATCCCATCAATCACTGTCAACCCCAGACCCAAGAGGCAGGATTCAAACTCCCATCACTCACTCTTAATCCCAGACCAAAGAGTCCTGATGCAAATTCCCATCACTCACTCTCAACCCAATACCCAAGAGTCAAGGTGCAAAATCCCATCACTTTCAACCACAGACACAATAGTCAAGATGCAAAATCCCATCACTTACTCTCAACCCAGACAGTAACTGAAGAGTCAAGATGCAAAATTCCATCACTCGCTCTCAACCCCATACCCAAGAATCATGATGCAAAATCTGAACACTCACTCTCAACCCCAGGCCCAAGAGTAAAGAACCAAAATCATGTAACTTACTCTCACCCCAGAGCCATGAGTCATCATGCAAAATCCCATCATTTACTCTCAAACCCAGCCCCCAAGAGTCATGATGCAAACTTCCACTCACTGTCAACCCCAGACCCAAGAGTCATGATGCAAAATCCCATCACTCACTCTCACCCCCAGACAGCAGCCAAAGAGTCCTGATACAAAATCCATCGCTTACACTCAAACCCAGACTCAAGAGTCAAGATGCAAATCCAATCACACACTCTCAGCCCCAGATGCAAGAGTCAAGATACAAAATCCGATCACACACTCTCAGTCCCAGATGCAAGAGTAAAGATGCAAAATCCCATCACTTGCTCTCATCCTCAAACAGGAACCGACCAGTGAACATAAAAAATCTCATCACTCACTCTCAACCTATACCTAAGAGTCAACAAGCAAAATCCCATCACTCACTCTCAACCCAGGACACAAGAGTGAGGATTCAAAATCTCATCACTCACTCCCAAATCCAGACTCAAGACGCAAATCCCATCACACTCTCAGCCCCAGATGCAAGAGTCAAGATACAAAATCCCATCACTTACTCTCAACCCCAGGCCCAAGAGTCAAGGTGCTAAATCCCATCACTCACTCTCAACCCCTGACAGGAACTGATGAGTGAAGATGCAAAATCTCATTACTCACTCTCAACCTATACCCAAGAGTCAACATGGAAAATCCCATCACTCACTCTCCACCCCTGACCTAAGAGTTATGATGCAAAATCCCATCACTCACTCTCAACACCTGACAGTTGTTATGTATCTAGGCTCGTACAAAAGTAACAAGAAAAGAGTGAAGCCAACAAGCTTTGTAAAATTTAACAACTAATTTATTTCCCTAGAACAACAAGGTAAAAATAAGAAAAAGGACTTACGGTTTATGAATCAAATCCAAAAATTAATCCAAGAATTAAAAAATATAAGTCCTATCAAATAAAAGTCCTAAGTGAATCACAGTTCAAATCCCGATGAAATTCCAAGATGGAAGGCGATGATGTCTTTGATGATCTACTTTGACCTGATGTGTCAACAGTTCTTTGTTGAATCACAAAGAAATAATATTCCAGTTTAGAATTTCTGAATAAATTTCAATAAATGTCTTTGTCCAAGAATTCTGATGAGCACTAGTATTTTCCAGGGAAAAAAAATTACTGATTCCAAAAAATAGACAAATTCAACTCAAACTGGTCACAACAAAACACCTTTGAGCTTCAAAGGTTTCAAGCACAACTATTTCTTCTCAAGAAAATGACTATACAGTAAATTAAGAAACAGATTCCCAGATGGGGTCACATGACCACCTTCTAGAAGATCATGGAAACTTTGTCACATGTCTAAAGTCACCTACTACAGTATAGCCTTAGCTAAAAAGCAATGATGAATTTTTACTCTAGAAATGAATAATAAAAAAAAAAGTTGTTTACACCAAACTTGACACTGGTTCTAAATCTAGGTCAGCAAAAGATACAATGTTTCAAACTACTTGCTGTTTATCAGGTTAAAGTGAACTGAACTGAATTTCTGAAAAAAAATCAAATCCAGAAGAAAAAATTATCATTACAATAACATGTAATGGAATAAAATAAAAATAAAAAAAATTCAAAACTAACAAACAAACAATTTAATTACATATACATAACACAATAAACCAAAAGTAAAAATGCAAAATCCCCATAACTTACTCTCAACCCCACACAGTTACTCACAAGTCATGATGTAAAATCTCATCATTCACTCTCAACCCCAGACCCAAGAGACATGATGCAAAATCCCATACTCACTCTTAACCCCAGACAATAAACCAAGAGTCATGATGCAAAATCCCATCACATACTCTCAACCCCTGACAGTAAACCAAGAGTCATGATGCAAAATCCTATTGTTCACTCTCAAGCCCTGACCCAAGAGTCAAGAAGCAAAATCCCATCACTAACTCTCAACCCAGACCCAAAAGTCAAGATGCAAAATCCCATCATTCACTCTCAACCCAATACCCAAGAGACATGATGCAAAATCCATTACTCACTCTCAACCCCAGACAGTAAACAAATAGTCATGATGCGAAATCCAATACTCACTCTCAACCCCAGACAGTAAACAAACAGTCATGATGCATAATCCCATCACTCACTCTCAACCCCAGACCAAAGAGTCAAGATGCAAAATCCCATCAATCACTCTCAACCCCGGACCCATGAGTCATGATGCAAAATCCTGTCACTCACTCTCAACCCCAGACCCATGACTCAAGATGCAGAATCCCATCAATCACTCTCAACCCCAGACCCAAAAGTCATGATGAAAAATCACATTGCTCACTCTCAACCCCAGACCCAAGACTCCAGATGCAAAATCCCACTCACTTTCAACCTCAGACCCAAGAGTCAAGATGTGAAATCCATTATGCACATGATGCATCTGCTTGCTATGACAGCATACCTAAGCCTGATAAATAAACATGTGAAAATGCCACGGAAATTAAAACTTCATGTACATCTGACTTTTGACTATTTTTTATGGACCTTAGGAGTGGGTGCCAATGATGAACCAAACACTCTTGCTGACTGTTTTCTGCAAGAGCAACAGAACAAAGTTTTTAAATGTCCCTCCAGTAGTTTATTAGGGGAGGTAGTGATGACTAGATGGATGGATGTAAAGACAGTGACTATCACTGTATTGCCTGCTAAAAATGAGGACAAAAATACAAAATACTTCAATGTTAAAGCAGAACAAAATAAAATTGAATTTATGAACACTAATGGTTAATGCTTTTTTGTGTATTGGTGTTGCAGTCAGCAAAAGGCATCCACAAATAAAGTTGCATGACTGCAGCCATCAATGGCCCAAAACCAAGTATAAATTAAAAAGTTAACTGAAGTCACTGAGGTATAAAACATCACTTAAAAAAAGAAGGACAAACTGGTCAAATTTAATAGTACCGTGTTATACTAACCAAGAGAAGTTTATATACAAAGGTATACTGATCTTGCAAGCTGACCTAAGTAAATAAATGAATTGAAAGTCAATGAAGTGTGAAACATAAGACACATTGGGGTAGAATAGTTTGTATTCATCAATACACATCAACAGACAAAGATGCATGACTCGGCAGGCAACAATACTCAATAAACCTAAATACAAAATCTCATTAAAGTCTTTGAGGCATAAAATATAGGTTACTATGACCCACTTTGTTGGAATGATATACTCAAAAAGTGCATCTATAAACAAGATATACAACCTTGCTGCCAACAGTGCATAGAATAAGGAACTAAGTTAAACTTAGATGCAGTGATGAACTTGCCTGACAGACAGATGAAAGGATGTATGGACATATGTGGCATGGCATAAAAACTTGAGGTGAATGGTTATTTCTCTGTGTTCTCCCAAGGCCTTTAAAATAGTGGGTTTGCTATTCTATCACAATCAGTTGTTATATATGCTATTCTATCACAATCAGTTGCTATATACACTATTCTATCACAATCAGTTGCAATATATGCTATTCTATCACAATCAGTTGCAATATATGCTATTCTATATGCTATTCTATCACAATCAGTTGCTATATATGCTATCTTTGCAACCAAGGCAAGAAGTAAAATGTTTACTAGTTGAAAACAGTTATCATCAATTATTTTGGTAAATGAAAATAAACTTACATTTTTAATTAAATAAATATTTTATCATTAGATATATCGTTGCATGTGACTTTACATGCACATGATCAACAGATGTCTGTACATGTGTATGCTGACGAGAGCTGGTTAATTTTCAACACTCACCATCCTGTAAAATTTCTGTGGAAATAACCGTTCTCTTACCATAACAATTAGCCTGAAAATGAAGGATCTAATCGTACACACCTGATCAGCAGTCTTGTACCAGGTGTATGGCAATCTGGCAGCAGGGTTGGCTCCAGCCCCTGTGTTGGTCAAGACATTATACAGGGCTTCTCCAGTTGCCTGAGCTGGGAAGAAGCATTCCAATATGGCAGGTACTCTTGGATCTTCATCAAATAGTGTGATGTTTACTGGTCCCGCATTGAACAGAATTAGAATGATGGGGGTCCCTGAGCCTGGTGTTTTGAGAAGAAAAAAATAACCATAAAATTTAATTATTTCTAATAAAACTTTTGTTAGATATACCATTTTTAGTTTCCTTGGAATATTCCAATAATCATAATGTGACCCTGAAAGTCTATTATGTGTGTTATTGTGAACCACTTTCAAGACAAAAAGCTTGTTTGATACACTAGTTGAAGTCTTGATCAGTATAGTGTATACATTTGAAATGTTGAAGTCTTGATCAGTGACATGCATACATTCAAAATGTGAAGTCTTGATCAGTAACATGTATACATTCTAAATGCTGAAGTCTTGATCACTAACATGTACACATTCAAAGTGATCATTCAATGTTGAAGTCTTGATCAGTGACATGAAGTCTTGATCAGTGACATGCATACATCCAAAAATGTTGAAGTTTTGATCAGTAACATGTATACATTCAAAATGTTGAAGTCGTGATCAGTAATGTGTATATATTAAAAATGTTGAGGTCTTGATCAGTAACATGTGTATACATTCTAAATGCTGAAGTGTGTGTGTGTGTGTGATTTAGATTTTTAACGTAGCTTTAACAATTTTTCAGTCATATCGCTAAGATATCTGCAATGTCCCACCCAGTCACATTATCCTGACACCAGGCCAACCAGTCCTAACACTAACCTCCTAATGCTGAGCGTCAAGCGAGGCAGCCGTTAGTACCATTTTTTAATGTCTTTGGTATGACTTGGCCGGGGTTCGAACCCGCGACCTCCCGCATCCGAGGCGGACGCTCTAACCACTAGGCCACCGGAGCAGTTCTAAATGCTGAAGTCTTGATCAGTAACATGTCTATATTTGAAATGTTAAGTCTTGCTCAGTAATGTGTATACATTCTAAATGTTACAACTTTGCTGTCTTTCATCTGATTTTATGAAGACTTTGAACATAAACCAAAATTAATTATTTGAGATACAGAAATGTATTGATGTGAATCTATATATTAATACATTATGCTTTAGGAATATTTAATATCCTTTGTCTGTCTGTCTGTTTATCACTCTGTCTCCACCTAAATACTCAATGTCATTTCACCAAAACTTGGAAAATAAGTTGTCCAAATGGCAACCATCCATGAGAGAAGTGTAATTTCTGGACTCCCCCACTGGATTCCAGGATGGATGTCCATAGTCAAATATCATAAACTGATAAAAACTGTTACATCTGTAAATATTATTTTTCTTTATAATACTTAAGGCTTGCAGTCACAGTAGAAGGGCACATAACATGTGCAATGCTTCTGAATTATGACCAGTCTGGGTAACCATGGTAACCATGGAATAAGCTTTGTAGCACTCTCTCAGCCTTGAACATTTTGTGCTTAGAGTTGGCAGTAGCTAAAAGATGTGCAGACTTTCTTTTCAACAGAGATCACAAAATTCTAATGCTTCTTATGGAATATTTTTTCCAAAATTTTAACAGAGCAGGTATATATACAGTCATGTGAAATTTAATATAAAAATATTCAACAGAGGCATAAGAAGCAGGGACAAAAAGAAAACATTTACATACCTAATTATTAAATATACCAGAAAATGGGTCATATCTGGCTATTTATATACTAATTATTATTTTATATATATCAGAAAATGGGTCATATCTGGTTATTTATATACTAATTATTGTTATATATATATATATATATATATATATATATATATATATATATATCAGAAAATGGGTCATATCTGGTTATTTATACACTAATTATTATATATACCAGAAAATGGGTCATATCTGGTTATTTATATACTAATTATTATATATACCAGATAATGGGTCATATCTGGTTATTTATATACTAATTATTATATATACCAGAAAATGGGTCATATCTGGTTATTTATATACTAATTATTATATATAACAGAAAATGGGTCATATCTTGTTATTTATATACTAATTATTATATATACCAGAAAATGGGTCATATCTTGTTATTTATATACTAATTATTATATACACCAGAAAATGGGTCATATCTGGTTATTATATACACCAGAAAATGGGTCATATCTGGTTATTTATATACTAATTATTATATATACCAGAAAATGGGTCATATCTGGTTATTTATATACTATTATATATACCAGAAAATGGGTCATATCTGGTTATTTATATACTAATTATTATATATACCAGAAAATGGGTCATATCTGGTTATTTATATACTAATTATTATATATACCAGAAAATGGGTCATATCTTGTTATTTATATACAAATTATTATATATACCAGAAAATGGGTCATATCTGGTTATTTATATACAAATTATTATATATACCAGAAAATGGGTCATATCTTGTTATTTATATACAAATTATTATATATACCAGAAAATGGGTCATATCTGGTTGTAGATTCTTTCTGCTGCTTAGTATTAGTCTTGTCCATCCATCATTAAATGTTTACCTTTCAAACTAAAAATTTTCGACAATATTTTTCCTTTTAAAAAAAATTACAATTTAAAATTTCACCCAGCCAATAATATTTCAGTCCATTCTACTATCTTTAAAAAATATTAACTGAAAACAAACATATTTACTGCCTTGAAAATACATAACCTCACTGATGGGCATTTCTGGTCAAGTAGAATAGTGAAGCTGATTTGATCAGGTCCCCAAACAAGCCTGATAAGATGAAAATTAAAGTTAATTGTTAGTTGTTGTTGCTAGTATCTTTTTCTTTCTTAATTTAAGCCTTGGCTTTAATATATTTTGTTCAAAGGTATCATGTATGGACACATTATGACACAATATAGTTAAAACAACATACGGTATCAGAGACAGATGTAAGGTATGGAGTACAAATCCTGGGGCAGGGGTTTGTTTATAGGGTTTTTAATAAGTGCAGGAGATAAGGTTTCACACCTTTTTTGTCTTGTCTTGTGTAGCTACTGAGTATTTAAACAACTGGGACAATGGAATAATTAATGGCACCTTGTGCCCTATGTCCAACATATCAAGTTAGCCAATGGTCATTTGGACAGTTCTTAGCTCATTTGTTGACATGTCGAGCAAAGTCATTCATTTTAGGATCTGTGGTTCTGAATTGCCTTTCCATTTAAATGAACTTGAACAAATACATGTCTAAGAAACCTTATACACCGAAATTCTTTGGGACAAAATTAAATTTTAAGTCTTCAGGGGTTTTCGGTTTATTGGAATTTTTTCTTTTTCAATTTGAATAACCCATGATCTGCTGTCCACTCCAATGCAAATAAATTTTTATGTCTTGTTACAAAACATTCATCGCAATTCAATTTCAAATAAATATCTATAATACTACAGTATAATTTATTTTCATCATTCTGTAAATAATTAAAAATAATTTTAATGGGTACCTGAATGTGTGGTTTTGCCAATCAAAGTTTGCATATTTATAGGTATTTAATTTCAAATAAAGAATACAAAGAAACTAGGCATACAACAAACAGCAGTCATTGCAATGGTTAAAATGATACAACCACCTGTATGAGTACAGATCAAACACATGTTAAGATCACTTCCACTCAACATCAAAGGGAGCCAATGCAACCAACAACACTAAGCTAATCAGTTATTAAAGCACATGTGTATGATCTCTTCTTCCTTGAAACACTATCCATGAAGTTGCACCATCAATTAATTTCTAATGACCAATTAGCAAGCAGTGTCAACATGTGATGTGTTCAGAATGCATCAAAATGTGAAGATACTAACTAAATTGAAATGCAATGAAATCACTCTTTTGTTTGAACCTGCCTTCTATACAAACCAACTTCAAGTACAAGACTTAACTTAAAAGTTCAATAATCAAGCTGATTTGTGCATAATGGACAACTGTAGCTCATGCAAAATCTGTGAACAACAGGAGCTAACTATCCATGGCATTGAGAATGTGGGACTTGTTTGAATCAGCTGTGTACCTGGTGACTTGATTAACATGATGTTGATTCAGTGGTTTTGTCTAAAAATCAGTGAAATTCCTGCTTCAGTACTCTGCAATACATAGTGTACAAGCATAGTGTTTCATTAGAAACTGTGCGCCAAGCAATCGGTTTTGTATTTTATAATTATATTGTTCACTGGGATTAAGCAAGCATGGATAAAATTAAACATGCTTTCATGTGGATTTAAATTTTTCAAACATAGTTTCACTTGATTGAAGAATCTATCTGAATAAGTATTAAATGCCAGGTTTCATATACAAGTAACATTTAGTATTCTTTCTCTCACTATCATTAATACTAGAACTTGACCTTGAACACCTTATGCTTTTTCTCACTTCTCTCTATCCTTACTTACGTCACAATGTATTGATTTAAGGCAGTGAGTGGAAACTATAGTGACAGCTACTGTACAGATACATGTGCACTGAAACAATATAAAATACAATGTAATTCTTTTCTTTTAAAGGGTTAGAAAAAAAGCACATGTAAAAGCTAATATTTTATGAATTAATTACAGAAATGACAGTGATTTATCAAATAACTTTTGTTGATCCCTAGGAATGAAACAGATTCAAAATGGTTGGGTGGGGGAGGGCTTCTTTATCATATGTAACTAATTTTTCATTGGGTTTTTAAATTCATGATTCTGGGCAACAACAAAATCCACAAAAACTGGTACCCCATGAAAATCAGTGATACTACAGTAATACAGGTTCCATTGTATATATATGAATTTCATTTTACTCATCAGTGTATCAGAACAACAGCTGGCCATACGTTCTACTCAAGTTTTTGATTTATGTAATTCATGGAACTGAAATTTGTGACCATACCGTTTTTTGGGGTTGTCTGTGCAAACGGGTTTCAGTTAGTGAATTACAAGTCTACTGAAATTAAAAAAGGACAAATTCTGGGCCAGAAACAGGATTCAATTTCAATGGGATTTCTGGGTCAGAAACAGGATTCAATTTCAATGAGATTTCTGGGCCAGAAACATGATTCAATTTCAATGAGATTTCAGTTTACTGATATTTAACTGTAATACGTACTGTATTTGATGACATCATACATCAGCTGTGTCTGGTTGCTAGGCAATTCCATGCTGGATCTGTCATTTCCTTCAGATTCCAACTCATCACCTGCACATACAAAACTAACTTAAGTTCAGAGAATTTAAAGTAGAAAATATGATTTATAAGCAAAGTTTGTTTATTCTACACAGGTACTGGTCTCATTTAGCTTTTGCTTTCAATGTTGTATGTTTTTTAGTCCTTTATGCAACATTTTGCTTTCAATGTTGTATGTTCTTTGATGCTAAATGCAAAAATATTGCTTTCAATGCTGTATGTTCTTTGATGTTAAATGCAAAAATGTAGCTTTAATGTTGTATGTTCTTTGATGCTAAATGCAAAAATGTTGCTTTCAATGCTTTGATCCTTTCTGCAAACTCTCGTTCCATTGTTTCATGATGTAAATTAAAAGCTGCTTGGCATATTTCTATTCCTATGAAATGTTTGTTTATTGTATGTTTCTTTGTTTCTTACATGGGCTAATTGAGCCTATAATGTTGGAAAACTCTGATTTTCCAAAGACAATTATCAACATTTATGTCTCTGCATACCTATGCTGAAATGTCATTATGCCTTACAAGGTAACATTAAGCTATTTTGTATAAAAAGTTATGGAAACATTAAGGTTATGCTCAATCATAAAAGGTTTTCTTCAACCGTACCTGTCCCAAGACACACAATGACCAACTGTGTTCCCTGAACTGCATTTTGTATATCACCTGAGGAGTAATCCTTACACCGGTTGTCATGGCAACCTGCTGCATAAATGATCTTGGCAGCCAGCTTGCTGAGACCTTGTAATGGGGTCAAGGAATATGTGGGGTCAATTTGAGCATGGTAATCTCCAAACAGTTGCTCCAGATTGTCTGCCATGGGTCCAACAATCTGTACAAAAACCAGAATATCATTAAACAATAGGCTAATGCAAACTAAACAGTTGCTCCAGATTGTCTGCCATGGGTCCAACAACCTATGCAAAAATCAGGATATGATTAAACAATAGGCCAAAGCCAACTAAAATCTTCAAAACACTTAAGAAAAGATCATAAACAAACAAATTTAAGCATAAAATGGAAAAGTCTACAAACTGAATGAACTGAATGAACCAAAATTATTTTCAGGTCGAATAGGACTCATTTCCATAAAGTCTATGAACTTTGGGGATGCAAGAAAAAGTACAAGTGAAAAGTCATTAGATTTGAAACAAACACTAACATGTCACAACTCTATGATCATAAACTAAGTAACAGAAAGAAGCAAAACCAACAAGTTTTGTAATACTTAACAAATAATTTAATTATCAAAGTTATAAAATGAAAATTTCAGAGAAACTAAAAGTATTAAAAACTGAATCCTAAATAATTCTAAAAAAGTTCTAAACAGTCCAAAGGAATCCAATGTTCTGAATGAAATTTAATCCTTGAATATATTATTCAGCCAACAGTCCTGATGTCACAAAATGGCATTAACAGTCCTGATGTCACAAAATGGCATTGTTCAGAACTCGTTTGAATAATAGTCCCAGAATAATATTTTAGTCCAGTGGGCACTTTATAATTCCAATTAATAATGCTAACAAACATCTCCTCTCAAATTATTTAATCACAATATTAAACAGACTGATTTAAACTTATGAAACAAGAATCTGACATAGAATAACTCTGAAATAGGACTGAAATAATTGCTCAGTTCTCTCCTTACATACATCTCTAAGACTTAGTGTCTATTATGACTACATGTCACAAAGTACTCCATGTGACAGACCTTACTATTCAGTCTCAAATTTCAAAATATTTACTCATGTGACCAAACCCATCTGATGGGAAATAACTTAATTCTGCAACGAACCCACCTGAACCCTGCAAGCTATTGAGAAATTACTCCAAATATTGCAACAAGTTCAATATCTATGTTGAATTTAACTCGTCAACACCTTTTTCTAGTTTAATATCTACAAAAATAGAATTAATACCCACAGACAAAAATTTAACAACACATTATTTTGTTCATTGAGGATCACTACAGAATTTACAGTCATGAACAAAATGACACATAATACAGGTATAATCATGTACCAAAAGGTACACAAAATATAGACATAAATAAACTGTAAAAAGTATATACGTCATTAGATAGGATTTGTAACTAACATTAAGAGTTGAAAGTACAAAAATCTCTTACAAAAATAAACAATATGAATAATAAGAAAGCAAACATGAAGGACAATTCTAAAATAACAATACAAATCAATTACCAGCATGCTAGAAGGAAGTTCAAATACTTCTCTTCCTCAAGTGCTATGGTCCAAAAACATAAGGTAGACTGAAATTTTAAGTCAGATTGGTGGAATGGGAAGGGGGGGGGGGTAGTAGGCAAGGAGAGTTGATATCTATTTTCCTTTTTAAAAAAGTCATAATCAGAATTAGCTTAGCTGGAAGAGCATCGGGCTCATAATCCAACATATTTGACAAAACATAAATTATCACAACATAAAAGGAAGAAATCCTGATTCAAAAACTCATATGCCGCTCCCCCACCTCATCCTTCATTTAATGATCAGTCCCCTGGAGACAAGATTGCACTGTTGTTAAAAAATTCCACGCAGTCTTTGTTGAATTTTTTTCTGAGCATTTTTAAAGGTTCTATCTTCATCTGCCCCAATGTATTGTGGTGTTACTATGTCCATCACTAAAGATGGCTTAGACATTCTCATTTAAGGCAAAAATGTGTACCAGTTAAAAGGGAATAACTGTTTAACTTTCTATTGGGGATGGAGGTGGCATCAGGTGGTAAAAGCTTGATATATCTAGGGAAATAATATAGGCTTCCAAAAACCCTGAAACAAATTTTCTTTTTCTTATTTACAGAAAATAAAGGACCCAGCTATATCCATCATTTAGCTGAAGAAAAACATACCTTGTTACTTTTATGTTTAAAAAAAACAAAATCATGGTCAGAAAATTCAAAGCCTCAACCCCAACCCCCAGCCGCATCTCTCTGATTTACTAACTCCCCATGACATGGATTGTTCCATTTTATATACTTCGCCTATGTAAATTTGCCTAATGGAATCTCTTCCACAGCAGCAGCATGAGAACTGTGAACATGTATCATCCTAGCTACTGTCAGTCAATTAAGTAATCTGTACAATGGTGCCTGTTTATCTCTGGCTGCCTTTACCTTT
>JAECUM010029048.1:0-37357 GCA_016617855.1 Megalonaias nervosa | reverse complement strand
ATATGGAGAACCTTGATCGTTTTGATATTCTGTTTTTCAAACACTGACATTTCCTCTTTGCAAGATACGTAAAATCACTCATTTATGAGAAATCTGTACTCATTAAGGAATGAATCTCCAAAATAAAAGTGACATAACAATCTCATATGTACATTTTCAGGTCAATGTATGAAATTCCTAATCAAAATCTATGGACAAAATTAAACCGGGATCTCTTGCTTTCTTTTTCATATACAATATCAGATGTAATTCCAATCATCTCCGTAATAAATGACCAAGAAATTAATCCGTTTGATCATCAGGTGTGAAACCATCTGAAACACTTTTTACTCTATTTTCTACGTTACCTGAAGGCATTTTGCAAATTACTTGTTTCTAACTATATTATTTTCTAATTCCTCCACAAGTATCTATCAATAATTGAGTTCTCCACGAATAGTGTGATTCCTTGTTTTGGAGTAATTAGAATGAAGCTAGGATAGATATACATGCAATATATTGAACCGAAGATAAATATACCGACATCTTAGAGAACGTACTTTAAAACATTACGCTAAATTCATTCAATTCTGGATTTTGATAACATCCCCTAGTACCGTTGCTAACTGTTATAAGTAAATTCACCTTCCATATTTAGTGACATTATTGGTAATCTAACATTAATTGGTACCAAATTCCTCTGCAAGTTCAAACTCCTCTGAAAGATTGTCTTAATGTAATAATTTTTTGTTGGTGTAAAGTATAATGTGTATCATATATATTCATTTCTAAATGCAGCAATCAACTTTGATATGGTTATATTATTATAGTTCTTGTGTTGTACTTTACAATATGTGATCCTCAGATTCGTTGTCTCCAAAATATTCGGTTTTCGTTTGGTTTATGGATCCATCACTAAATTTATTCAATGTCAGCGATTGAAAATGTTTTCTTTTATTTTCTGAGACTTTTATTACTTCACTGCTTAAAAGTATTCATGTTTGATATGTTTCATTCTCGACAGTTTCAATGTCTTTTTAATGGGTGTTTTTTCAGAACGAATAATGAAGAATTTTGTGGAGTGTTTCCTGTGACTAAAGCAATACAGTCACTAAAACAATTGATCAGATATTTTAAACTCTTTATTGTCTTTGAAAACAATGCCAAGTGCCTGAGTGGTATATGTCTGTGCACGCTAATGTTTAATCTCATTGCAAAGAGTTCAGGAAGGTATTTTATTTAACTGTGGATCTAGTAAACTAAGATGACAAAAACTATCCGAAAGTATTCATGGTATCCCTGAATTTTATCTACACATTTACCGATTCCAGAACATGCCGAGCTGTTATAATAAGAAATCATTTGAAATACACTGCTGCAATGTTGCAAGGAAACTTGTTTTGATCAAAGAACTTTGTGATGGTATTGCAAATTAATTACCTCCTTCACAGATATAGACATACTGAATATCAGGATTGGTGTGCCATTAAAGATGTACTATTTACCTGCCACAGATGACTCACCCATATCGGCAGTAGCCTTGAATGTACCTTCCTTTAGCACGCTGTTTCTCTCGTCTACTGCCTTACCACCTATTTCTACATGATGACCTAAAAGAAAGGATAAACAATTTTGTTGTATATCTCTTTATGCCATAGTTTCGCAATTGTTGTTGAGACGTTATGTTTAAACAGGATGGTGATGTTATTAGAGGTTAGCTGAACATAGATTAGTAATAAAAGGAATTCCTTCTTTTTCTCCTTCTTCGTTTTCATCATTACATTCAATACCATCCTACTCCTCGTCATCGTTAACAAGAACATCAACAAAGAATGAACAACGCATCCTATAACGCATGTGGAGACGCTATTAAGATATTACTTGAACAAAGTATGCACAAAATCCCTAATAGCATATGAGCAGTACCAAAGAAATGAAAGAATGAGTTTTCATAGGATATCCAATATATCTTCTTTTTCCTACTCATTGGCCTTTACCCTTTTTGCCACCAACTAGAAGGAAGAAAATAGGTAAAACATATTTACTGTCAAGAGAAGAGACAACATAGTCTCTTTTCATCTCCGTTTTCCAAGGGAAAGGAACGCTGAAGCAAAGCTGCTTGGAAATAGTTTGAGTTATGAAAGGGAATTCATCGATGGTAATGTTCCCTTCTGTCTTGATAACATCGACTATGATTCATAGACAGATGAAGAATTTCTAAATGTGCACGTGTAGAATTGCAAGGAAATGAATTTGTAGAAGGTGAAAATATGGAAGAAAGTGAATAATCCGTTCGTCCACAACAGAAATATGAGCACTGGATATTGGGAGTTTCACCCCATCATTGTTGCACTCTTTACCTGTCGCAGCTGGAGGTACACTGTCATGAGCAACCGTTTGTGCATCTGCAGATAATCTGCGCCTTTTATCGTCATCTTCGTCACTTTCTTTGTGAAGAGAATCAACTGAAATGAAACGGAAACCACAATCATTGTTATTTCCGTTAAGTCGAATCTATTTGCTGCGTATATCTCTACGACTCTAGTTGGCGGTCCTCAGCATTTTCATTTGAAAAAGTTGAGGTAAGACGTATGATAAATGTATCGTATCATCTAAACCTTACAACATGTTGCATTGACATCTGCTTGGTTGTTTATACCACGAAGCCCATACCCTTGTCGGCAGTATCGAAGCCTTTGTTTCTTTCTATCTAGTTTCATCAGATGGAAATCAATAAAATACACAGCCTCCATTAAAACCCTACCGTACGAGGAGCCCAACGTCTTTGTTCACTTCAAAAGTTTGTAAGTGATTTGCAAATATTTGACCTACTGATACATTGATATCTTATTATAGTAATAAGAAGCATGCTTTTTGAATCTCACTTCTAAATATACTTTCAGATGGTGAAAGTTGAAATTAATATTGAACTTCTTGAAGTATTTTATTTAATAGATAAAAAGTTGCTTTTAATCCATATGCCATTTAAATTCAGCACAAGAATAGAAGTAACCATCACGTGGAACGATGGCGATAATATAATGGATGCCCTGTTCATGTCAATCTTTCATAAAAAACGGATGCGACCCTATCATACTTAAATTATATCGTGGTAGTGAAATAACATTTTGCCAATTTTTGTCACTTGTCAATTTTTAAGTAAATTCTCCTCATGCTTCTATTCCATTTTTAAAGAACGTGTTGGTAAGAGTTTGATAGAATAAGTCATTGATTTGTCATCGACTCAGAAAACGTTTTTAAAACCTACACATTATCAAATATATTTAGTTTGGTTATTGTGCTGAATAGTATTTCTCAAGGATGATATCTCCAATCTCTAATGCATTCTTAAGATCTTTAGTCATCTTCAGACCTTCAAATCGTGAGGAAGAACCTGCCTCCTAATAGCCACAGATCCTGAATTCCAAATCAATACTAAATTTCATATTTTAATTGTTGCTCTGAATTTATTGTGTTGCATGAGGCAAAAATCTAAATTGTTGTGTGAAGTTATAGAAAACGAAAGTTTTTGTTTATAGAATTTGCCCATGCATACTTTTTTTTTTAATCTCCTTTACCAGCTTTTATGATTTGATTCTCTGTGCTTCATTATCACGGGTGAATGAAAATTCGATTGATCATAAACAAGGCCTGAACAAATGATGCCAAGAATGGCAACGATCTTTGATCCCAATCTAAAGTAAATGTACGGCCCATTTTGCATTTGTTTTGGATGATATCCCAATTCAATCTACCTAGGGTTTCCTACACTGAATTTTAGTGCTGACGATCTATATGCTTTATGCAACACCTCTGAGACCGCTCCAGTGGCCTAGTAGTTAGAGCGTCCGCCTCAAATAAGGAAAGTCGCAGGTTTGAACATGACCTAGTCATACCAAAGACATAAAAATTGTATGAACAGCTGCCTCACTAGGCGCTTAGCATTAAGAGGTTAGTGTTAGGACTGGTCCGTCAGATGTCAGGATAATGTGACCGGGTGGGTCGCAATACCACATGTCTGCAGCATGATGACTCAGTACTACTCATCACTATCAACGGTCACACGGCAGACATCGTAGCGATATGACTGAACAATTCTTAAAGCTACGTTAAAAATCCAAATCACGCACACATACAATCTATGAACTCAATTAAACCCGGTGTTCTTACTTTCTTTCGTCATATAAAATTTCAGATGTAATTCCGATCTTTTCCGCAATAAATCTGCAAACATTCAATCCGTTCTGCTCCTAGGGGGTTAATCCGTCTGAAACAGTTCTTATTGTATTTTCTATGTTACCTGAAGGCCATTTCCTAACTACATTTTTCTAATAATATTATTCACTGATTTCTCAAAAGATCTCTATTTATAGTTGGGTTTTCCAAACAAAGTATGATACCTTGTACAAATGTATGGTCTGAAGATGAATATACCGACATCTTTTAGAAAATGTTTTAAAAACATCACGCTAAATTCATCCAATTCTGGATTTCAATCATTCTGCATATCCTCCACTACTTTTGGTAACTGTTATCAGTAATTTCACCTTCAATATCTAGTGACATTATTGGTAATCTAATATTAATTGGTACCCAATTCCAAGTCCACTCCGCCCTGAAAGATTAGGAAGAAGAAGGATACTTTTTGAATCTCAGTTCTTAATATACCATCAAATGGTGAAACTTGAAATAAATATTGAACTTCTTGAAGTATTTTACTTAATAAATAAAAAATTGTTTTTAATCCATACACCAATTTAATTCATCACAAGATTAGAAGAAATCATCGAGTGAAACGATGGCGATAATAAATTTTATATTTAAATTGTTGCTGTGAATTTATTGTGTTGCATGAGGCAAAGATCTAAATAGGTGTGTAAAGTTATAGGAAATAAAGGTATCTGTTTCAAGAATTTGTCCTTGCAGTTTTTTTTAATCTCCTTTTACCAACTGTTACGATTTCATTATCTGTGCTTCATCATCTCGGGTGAAACTAAATCCCAATGATCGTAAACTAGGCCTGAACAAATGATGCCAAGAATGGCAACGATCATTGATCCCAATCTAAAGTAAATGTACGGCCCATTTTACATTTGTTTTGGATGATATCCCGATTCAAACTACCTAGGGTTTCCTACACTGATTTTTAGTGATGACGGTCTATATGTTTTATGCAACACCTCTGAGATCGCTCCAGTGGCCTAGTAGTTAGAGCGTCCGCCTCAAATAAGAAAAGTCGCAGGTTCGAGCATGACCTAGTCATACCAAAGACATAAAAATTGTATGAGCAGCTGCCTCACTAGGCGCTTAGCATTAAGAGGTTAGTGTTGGATTGTAGACCTGATGTCAGGATAATGTGACCGGGTGGGTCATAATGCCACATATCTGCAGCATGATACTCCAGTGCTAGACATCACTATAAACGGTCACACTGCAGACATCGTAGCGATATGACTGAACAATTCTTAAAGCTACGTTAAAAATTCAAACCACACACGCAAAATCTATAAAACAAATTTAACCAGGTGTTCTTACTTTCCTTCTTCATATAAAATTTCAGATGTAATTCCAATCTTTTCCGCAATAAATCTGCGAATTGTCAGTCGGTTTTGGTCTTTGGGTGTTACACCAACTGAAACAGTTTTAACTGTATTTTCTGTTACCTGAAGGCATTTTCCAAACTAGATTTGTCTAATAATATTATTCACTGATTTCTCAAACGATATCTATTAATACTTGGGATTTTAAAGAATAATATGATGTCTTCTCGTGAATGGTCTGCAGATTTATATACCAACAGTTTGTTTAGAAATTACTTTAAAAGCACTACGCTAAATTGACCCAATTCTGGATTTCGATCATTCTGCACATCCTCTACTGCCTTTGCTAACTGTTATAAGGAATTTCACATTCCATATTTAGTGACATTATTGGTAATCTAACATTAATTGTTACCCAATTCCACTACAAGTACATTCTCTTCTGAAAGATTGTCTTAATGGAATAATTTTTTTGTTGGTGTAAAGTATAATGTGTATCATCTATATTCGTTTCTAAATGCAACAATCAACTTTGATATGATTATACTATTATAGTTATTGTGTTTTACTTTACAATATGTGATCCGGAGATTTGTTGTCTCCAAAAATATTCCGGCTTTCGGTTTTCGTTTGGTTTATTTATCATCACTAAAGTTATTCAATGAAAATGTTTTCTTTTATTTTCTGAGACTTTTATTACTTCACTGCTTAAAAGTATTCATGTTTGATATGTTTCATTCTCGACAATTTCAATGTCTTTTTAATGGGTGTTTTTTCAGAACGAATAATGAAGAATTTTGTGGAGTGTTTCCTGTGACTAAAGTAATATAGTCACTAAAACAATTGATCAGATATATTTAGCTCTTTAATGCCTTTGAAAACAATGCCAAGTGCCTGAGTGGTATCTGTCTGTGCACGCTAATGTTTAATCTCATTGCAAAGAGTTCAGGAAGGTATTTTATTTAACTGTGGATCTAGTAAACTAAGATGACAAAAACTATCCGAAAGTATTCATGGCGTGCCTGAATTTCATCTACACATTTACCGATTCCAGAACATGCCGAGCTGTTGTAATAAGAAATCATTTGAAATACACTGCAGCATTGTTGCAAGGAAAATTGTTTTGATCAAAGAACTTTGTGATGGTATTGCAAATTAATTACCTCCTTCACAGATACAGATATACTGAATATCAGGATTGGCGTGCCATTAAAGATGTTCTATTTACCTGCCACAGATGACTCATTGATATCGGCAGTAGCCTTGGATGTACCTTCCTTTAGCACGCTGTTTCTCTCGTCTACTGCCTTACCACCTATTTCTACATGATGACCTAAAAGAAAGGATAAACAATTTTGTTGTATATCTCTTTATGCCATAGTTTCGCAATTGTTGTTGAAACGTTATGTTTAAACAGGATGGTGATGTTATGAGAGGCTAGCTGAGCATAGATTAGTAATAAACGGAATTCCTTGTTTTCCTCCTTCTTCGCTTTCATCATTACATTCAATACCATACTCCTCCTCGTCATCGTTAACAAGAACATCAACAAAGTATGAACAACGCATCCTATAACGCATGTGGAGACGCTATTAAGATATTACTTGAACAAAGTATGCACAAAATCCCTAATAGCATATGAGCAGTACCAAAGAAATGAAAGAATGAGTTTTCATAGGATATCCAATATATCTTCTTTTTCCTACTCATTGGCCTTTACCCTTTTTGCCACCAACTAGAAGGAAGAAAATAGGTAAAACATATTTACTGTCAAGAGAAGAGACAACATGGTCTCTTTTCATCTCCATTTTCCAAGGGAAAGGAACGCTGAGGCAAGGCTCGTTGGAAATAGTTGGAGTTATGAAAGCGATATCATCGATGGTAATGTTTCCTTCTGTCTTGATAATATCGACTCTGATTCATAGACAGATGAAGAATTTCTAAATGTGCACGTGTAGAATTGCAAGGAAATGAATTTGCAGAAGGTGAAAATATGGAAGAAAGTGAATAATCCGTTCGTCCACAACAGAAATATGAGCACTGGATATTGGGAGTTTCACCCCATCATTGTTGCACTCTTTACCTGTCGCAGCTGGAGGTACACTGTCATGAGCAACCGTTTGTGCACCTGTAGATAATCTGCGCCTTTTATCGTCATCTTCGTCACTTTCTTTGTGAAGAGAATCAACTGAAATGAAAAGGAAACCACAATCATTGTTATTTCCGTTAAGTCGAATCTATTTGCTGCGTATATCTCTACGACTCTAGTTGGCGGTCCTCAGCATTTTCATTTGAAAAAGTTGAGGTAAGACGTATGATAAATGTATCGTATCATCTAAACCTTACAACATGTTGCATTGACATCTGCTTGGTTGTTTATACCACGAAGCCCATACCCTTGTCGGCAGTATCGAAGCCTTTGTTTCTTTCTATCTAGTTTCATCAGATGGAAATCAATAAAATACACAGCCTCCATTAAAACCCTACCGTACGAGGAGCCCAACGTCTTTGTTCACTTCAAAATTTTATAAGCGATTTGCAAATATTTGACCTACAGATACATTGATATCTTATTATAGTAATAAGAAGCATGCTTTTTGAATCTCACTTCTAAATATACTTTCAGATGGTGAAAGTTGAAATTAATATTGAACTTCTTGAAGTATATTATTTAATAGATAAAAAATTGCTTTTAATCCATGTGCCATTTAAATTCAGCATAAGAACAGAAGTAACCATCACGTGGAACGATGGCGATAATATAATGGATGCCCTGTTCATGTCAATCTTTCATAAAAAACGGACGCGACCCTATCATACTTAAATTATATCGTGGTAGTGAAATAACATTTTGCCAATTTTTGTCACTTGTCAATTTTTAAGTAAATTCTCCTCATGCTTCTATTTCATTTTTAAAGAACGTGTTGGTAAGAGTTTGATAGAATAAGTCATTGATTTGTCATCGACTCAGAAAACGTTTTTAAAACCTACACATTATCAAATATATTTAGTTTGGTTATTGTGCTGAATAGTATTTCTCAAGGATGATATCTCCAATCTCTAATGCATTCTTAAGATCTTTAGTCATCTTCAGACCTTCAAATCGTGAGGAAGAACCTGCCTCCTAATAGCCACAGATCCTGAATTCCAAATCAATACTAAATTTCATATTTTAATTGTTGCTCTGAATTTATTGTGTTGCATGAGGCAAAAATCTAAATTGTTGTGTGAAGTTATAGAAAACGAAAGTTTTTGTTTATAGAATTTGCCCATGCATACTTTTTTTTTTATCTCCTTTACCAGCTTTTATGATTTGATTCTCTGTGCTTCATTATCACGGGTGAATGAAAATTCGATTGATCATAAACAAGGCCTGAACAAATGATGCCAAGAATGGCAACGATCTTTGATCCCAATCTAAAGTAAATGTACGGCCCATTTTGCATTTGTTTTGGATGATATCCCAATTCAATCTACCTAGGGTTTCCTACACTGAATTTTAGTGCTGACGATCTATATGCTTTATGCAACACCTCTGAGACCGCTCCAGTGGCCTAGTAGTTAGAGCGTCCGCCTCAAATAAGGAAAGTCGCAGGTTTGAACATGACCTAGTCATACCAAAGACATAAAAATTGTATGAACAGCTGCCTCACTAGGCGCTTAGCATTAAGAGGTTAGTGTTAGGACTGGTCCGTCAGATGTCAGGATAATGTGACCGGGTGGGTCATAATACCACATGTCTGCAGCATGATGCTCCAGTGCTTGACATCACTGTAAACTGTCACACGGCAGACATCGTAGCGATATGACTGAACAATTCTTAAAGCTACGTTAAAAATTCAAACCACACACGCAAAATCTATAAAACAAATTTAACCAGGTGTTCTTACTTTCCTTCTTCATATAAAATTTCAGATGTAATTCCAATCTTTTCCGCAATAAATCTGCGAATTGTCAGTCGGTTTTGGTCTTTGGGTGTTAAACCATCTGAAACAGTTTTAAGTGTATTTTCGATGTTACCTGAAGGCATTTTCCAAACTAGATTTGTCTAATAATATTATTCACTGATTTCTCAAACGATATCTATTAATACTTGGGATTTTAAAGAATAATATGATGTCTTCTCGTGAATGGTCTGCAGATTTATATACCAACAGTTTGTTTAGAAATTACTTTAAAAGCACTACGCTAAATTGACCCAATTCTGGATTTCGATCATTCTGCACATCCTCTACTGCCTTTGCTAACTGTTATAAGGAATTTCACCTTCAATATTTAGTGACATTATTGGTAATCTAACATTAATTGTTACCCAATTCCACTACAAGTACACTCTCTTCTGAAAGATTGTCTTAATGGAATAATTTTTTTGTTGGTGTAAAGTATAACGTGTATCATCTATATTCGTTTCTAAATGCAACAATCAACTTTGATATGATTATGCTATTATAGTTATTGTGTTTTACTTTACAATATGTGATCCGGAGATTTGTTGTCTCCAAAATATTCCGGCTTTCGGTTTTCGTTTGGTTCATGGATCCATCACTAAATTTGTTCAATGAAAATGTTTTCATTTACTTTCTGAGACTTTTATTACTTCACTGCTTAAAAGTATTCATGTTTGATATGTTTCATTCTCGACAGTTTCAATGTCTTTTTAATGGGTGTTTTTTCAGAACGAATAATGAAGAATTTTGTGGAGTGTTTCCTGTGACTAAAGCAATACAGTCACTAAAACAATTGATCAGATATTTTAAACTCTTTATTGTCTTTGAAAACAATGCCAAGTGCCTGAGTGGTATATGTCTGTGCACGCTAATGTTTAATCTCATTGCAAAGAGTTCAGGAAGGTATTTCATTTAACTGTGGATCTAGTAAATTAAGATGACAAAAACTATCCGAAAGTATTCATGGTATCCCTGAATTTCATCTACACATTTACCGATTCCAGAACATGCCGAGCTGTTGTAATAAGAACTAATTTCAAATACGCTGCTGCATTGTTGCAAGGAAAATTGTTTTGATCAAAGAACTTTGTGATGGTATTGCAAATTAATTACCTCCTTCACAGATACAGATATACTGAATATCAGGATTGGCGTGCCATTAAAGATGTTCTATTTACCTGCCACAGATGACTCATTGATATCGGCAGTAGCCTTGGATGTACCTTCCTTTAGCACGCTGTTTCTCTCGTCTACTGCCTTACCACCTATTTCTACATGATGACCTAAAAGAAAGGATAAACAATTTTGTTGTATATTTTTTTATGCCATAGATTCTCATTTGTTGTTGAGACGTTATGTTTAAACAGGATGGTGATGTTATTAGAGGCTAGCTGAACATAGATTAGTAATAAACGGAATTCCTTGTTTTCCTCCTTCTTCGTTTTCATCATTACATTCAATACCATCCTCCTCCTCATCATCCTTAACATGAACATCAGCAAAGTATGAACAACGCATCCTCTAACGCATGTGGACACGCTATTAAGATATTACTTGAATAAAGTATGTACAAAATCACCAATGGGATATGAGCAGTACCAAAGAAATGAAAGAATGAGGTTTTATAGGATATCCGGGACATCTTCTTTTTCCTACTCATTGCGCCTTACCCTTTTTGCCACAAACTAGAAGGAAGAAAATAGGTAAAACATATTTACTGTCAAGAGAAGAGACAACATAGTCTCTTTTCATCTCCATTTTCCAAGGAAAGGAATGCTGAGGCAAGGCTCGTTGGAAATAGTTGGAGTTATGAAAGCGATATCATCGATGGTAATGTTCCCTTCTGTCTTGATAACATCGACTCTGATTCATAGAAAGATGGAAAATTTCTAAATGTGCACGTGTTGAATTGCAAGGAAACGAATTTGTAGAAGGTGAAAATATGGAAGAAAGTGAATAATCCGTTCGTCCACAACAGAAATATGAGCACTGGATATTGGGAGTTTCACCCCATCATTGTTGCACTCTTTACCTGTCGCAGCTGGAGGTACACTGTCATGAGCAACCGTTTGTGCATCTGCAGATAATCTGCGCCTTTTATCGTCATCTTCGTCACTTCCTTTGTGAAGAGAATGAACTGAAATGAAACGGAAACCACAATCATCGTTATTTCCGTTAAGTCGAATCTATTTGCTGCGTATATCTCTACGACTCTAGTTGGCGGTCCTCAGCATTTTCATTTGAAAAAGTTGAGGTAAGACGTATGATAAATGTATCGTATCATCTAAACCTTACAACATGTTGCATTGATATCTGCTTGGTTGTTTATACCACGAAGCCCATACCCTTGTCGGCAGTATCGAAGCCTTTGTTTCTTTCTATCTAGTTTCATCAGATGGAAATCAATAAAATACACAGCGTCCATTAAAACCTTACCGTACGAGGATCCCAACGTCTTTGTTGACTTCAAAATTTTATAGATGATTTGCAAGCTCTTGACCCTGCAGATAAATTCATGCTTGATTATTGTAAGAAGAAGCATACGTTTTGAATCTCACTTCTAAATATAGTTTCAGATGGTGAGATGTCGAATTATTATTTAACTTCTTGAATTGATAAATAAAATTACATTCAATGCATTCGCCATATTAAATCATCACAAGAGTAACATGGAACGTCAGCGATAATATAACGGATGCGCCGTTCATGCTAATCGTTCAACTAAATGGTGTGGGACCGTTTGATACTTGATTCATATCATGGTGGTCAAAATAATGTTTTGCGAATTTTTTGTCACTTGCCAATTTCTAAGTAAATTCTTCTCATGCTTCTATTCCGTTTTCACAGAACGTGTAATTAAGATTTTGACGTATTAAGTCATTGATATGTCATCCACTCAGAAACAGTATGTAAAAACTACACGTTATGAAATATATTTAGTTTGGTTATTGTGCTGAGTAGTATTTATCAAGCATGATATCTCCAATGCATTCTTAAGATCTTTAATCATCATCGGACCTAAAAATCGTGAGGAAATCCCGCCACTTAATAGCCACAGATCCTGAATTCCAAATCAATACTAAATTTCATATTTAAATTGTTGCTCTGAATTAATTGTGCAGCATGAGGCAAAGATCTAAAGAGCTGTGTAAAGTTATAGAAATCTAAGTTTTTTGTTTATAGACTTTGTCCATTCAGGTTATCTCTTTTACCAACTGTTAACATTTGATTCTCTGTACTTAACTCCGTGAATCTAAACCCCATTTATCATAAACAAGGCCTGAAAAAATGATGCCAAGATTGGCAATTATCTTTGATCCCAATCTAAGTTAAAAGTAAGGCCCATTTTGCATTTGATTTCGATAGTATCCCAATCCAAGCTACCTAGGGTTTCCTACACGTATATTTAGTCCTGACGGTTTGTATGCTTTTTCAACACGTCTGAGACCGCTCCGGTGGCCTGGTGGTTAGAGCGTCCGCCTCAAATATGGGAAATCGCGGGTTCGAACATGACCTAGCCATACTATAGACAAAAAAAAATGTAGTAACAGCTGCCTCACTAGGAGCCCAGTATTAAGAGGTTAGTGTTAGAACTGGTCGGCCTGATATCAGATAATGTGACTGGGTGGGTGATGATGCCACATGTCTGCAGCATGATGCTGCAGTGCTAGACATCAGTGGAAACTGTCACACTGCAGGCATCGTAGCGATATGACTGGACAATTCTTAAAGCTACTTTTGTCCATTTCCTACACATTGAATTTTCTAAGGATCTTTCACAGGCCTGTCCACTTCCTGTGGCGCCTTGTGACATAGCCCTGTGACGTCTATGTCTCGTACTTCTTCCATGTGTAGGTTCCGTGTTCCATTAATTGATTTCTAAAGGAATAGGAAAGAAAAGAATATGTCATGATGTTAAAAAATTAGTTAAATTGGGGTTCTATCTTATTGATTAATTATTGTTATATTGTAAAATACCGAAGGAATATATAGTCTTTAAAAATTACGATACATAATACTTTATATTATGTAAAACAGATCTTGTTTGTGTCCCTGAGGTGAGAGATGAGACCGGGGCTCCAGCCCTCGCTTAGGCTGGTATGCACCCCGATGCCCCCGCCCCATCTCTCCCCCTGGATTAAACAAAAGTAAAATTTAGAGCTATGCTATGTAGTCTTTTGAAATTACAATATTTAATGCGACAGATTTTGTTGTTACCTGAGGTGAGAGATGAGATCGGGGCTCCAGCCAGCGCTTAGGGTGGTATTACACCCCTACTTGGGCCGTAAGCCGAAGCCCCCACCTCATCTCATCCCCCCACTAAACAAAAGTAAAATTTAGATCTACGTGATGGTCTGTGCGACAGGTCATTTTTTAGTTACAATTACCTGCCCACAGGTCATTATTGTTGATACTACATAACTAAATATTTCCATTAACGTTTTCTTTCTCAAATTTTGCATTAAGATACAATAGCATATTCCTTTGATATCTTTCTTTCTTCAAAATAAGTCAAATTAAGTTTCTTCTATCTTGTTCCCTATTTTCACATCCGGTTATAGCATGTAATTTAGTAAAGCTTGTTTTTTTTTTTTTGCACATTGGGCATTTAGGTATTATTTTTATCATGTGTCTTCTTTTTGCTACATCACCTGTCAGCCAGACGTTGTGCAAATATTTAAACATTAAGCATTGTAATTTCAAGGATTTAATATTTGTCCAATTTGTCCACGTTATTTCCCAATTTACCCCCCAATTTTCATCTTTTACCTTACTCCTCTTGTTTTTAGCTTGATCCTCCCTAATCCAATTATATGTACTATTTTTGTCTGATTCCCATAATTCCTTTACATCCCTGTATTTATATAATAAATCTTTGATATATTTAAATTTCCTTGGGACTATTAGATTCTTTGATAATGAATTATTTTTATATATATTCCCCTATTCCTGATTAAAAACCCGAACCAATATATATATATATATATATATATATATATATATATATATATATATATATATATATATATATATATATATATATATATATATATATATATATATATATATATATATATATATATAGCGTTTCCCAAGGTGTATCTGGCTTTGACTTAATTAGTTTAAAACGATTAATTATGTTTGATTGTTTAATTAGTTTGGGGCTGGGTAATGCCAGCCTACCCCTTTTATAACATTTCCTTTTCTATATAATGTATTTTATAACTCCAAATATATGATAATCTCATTATCTACTTTTTCAAGTTTTTATTTTCAAAATCAATGGTTTTTTAAATGTAATTCATATTAGAATTAAAGTATGTTTTGGCCACTTGCGCCCGCTTCATTATGCACAATGGCGTTTGCGCCCAGATTTCCATGTTCTTTTTTATCTTTTTCCCCATGTTTTTAAAGTTTTCTACTTTGTCATTTTTCCCAAAATAAATACCTAATGATTTGACTCTGTTTTTTTTGGGGGGGGGTAGCCCAGGGTGGTTTCGCCTCCAGTTGCCTATTTTTAGAATTTCTGTTTTATCGTGATTAATCTTTGACCCGGACTTTTCCAAATAATTTGTATTCCTTTTCTAAGTGTTTAAAGGAATTAGGGTCTCTTATAAAGTTTGTGCAATCGTCTGCATGTTGGACCATTTTAAATTCTTCTTTAAGATTTGGAATTCTTATTCCCTCAATCTTTTTGTTAGTTCATTTTTTAATACTTAGAATTTCGATTGCTATTACATATAATAGCACTGACAGTGGGCACTCCTGCCTCACTGACCTTTGTATTTCAAATCGCTCAGATGTCGCCCCATTTACCTGTACTCTAGCATTTATATTTTTATACAGGATTAGGGTTCATTTACGGAAATGTTTTCCGAACCCAATTTTTTTAAAAAAAACCCTCTGAATATAGTTGTGTTCAATTATATCAAAAGTTTTCTCTTGGTCAAGAAGCACCAAAGCGCCCTTTAACCCAGAATCTTGTATGTATTCTATTATTGTTTTTATATTTAGTATGTTACTTTGAATGTCCCTCCCCATGGACCCACATGTTTAATTTTCACTGATAATTGTATCCATTCCTTTTTTAACTCTATTTGCTAGTATTTTACTTAGGATTTTATAATCTATATTTAGGAGGGAGATGGGCCTCCAATTTTTTAGATCTTCCCTTTATATGATATTGAAATTAAACCGTCCCTCATTGTGTTTGTCATGGTGTTAT
The DNA here is from genome assembly GCA_016617855.1 of Megalonaias nervosa. Taxonomy (NCBI): domain Eukaryota; kingdom Metazoa; phylum Mollusca; class Bivalvia; order Unionida; family Unionidae; genus Megalonaias; species Megalonaias nervosa. The sequence goes on along the minus strand of JAECUM010029048.1, from coordinate 21,665 downwards.
TTCTCAAATAAATATTGTTGTATAAGGATTCAAGGTTCGGCGATAACTCACTTTGGAATTTTTTTTATAGAATCCACCGTGAGTCCATCTCTTCCTGGTGATTTCCCTTTCGCTAATTGATTTATCGTGTTTTCTATTTCTCCCATGGAGATGAATTCATCACATAAGTCGTTATGTTCTGATGAAATTCTCTCACATGTCACACCCTCTAAATAGTTATTTATTTCTCTTGTATCTATATTTTGGGATGAATATAGTTCACTGTAATATTCTTTCTATTACCTCCTTCTTATCTGTCAGTATCTCATTATTTTTGTTCAATAGTTTCTCAATATATTCCCCCTCCCCCCTTTCCTCAATTCTTCTCGTTTGTATAATCCTTGTGCTTGCCTGTATATTGCTGAAAATTTCCCCGCTCTTTTCTCCCTCCCTTTATTTTCCTCTTCTATGATTTTGCTTAATCTATCTTTAAGTTCAGTTTCTATTTCTTTAGATTTTTTCCTATCTAGTTCTCTTTTTATTTCCTCTTTTTCTTTTCCCAGCAATTCTACTCTTCGTTTGGAGAAGTCTATTGCCTTTTTCTTAATTTTTTAAAAAAATATCCCATGCTTCAATTATATCCCTTTTTAAAACATCCCCTTCTTTAATTATCTCTTTATTTTCAAATTGGTTAAAATTTACTATTATATTTTTTATTTCTTCTCTGAATTCTATATCCTCTAAAATTTTATTGTTAAATTTCCAGTTTCCCTTACCCCATTTTAATCTATTTTTTGTAACAATTTCTAGTTCTATAAGTTTGTGATCGAAATTTTTATATCGGTTATTCCCGCCCCCTTATAAAACCCCTTTTCGTAATTTATCCAATAGAATTTGTCTAGTCTACTTGCCATCCCGTTTTTGTATTCGTATGTGTACTCAGTTTTTAGCATGTTCATTCTTCTGTATATGTCATTTAATTTATGTTTTTTTAAATTAATTTCAACATTCCCTGTCTATAACTTAAATCATTTGGTGTTAGTTTACCAATTCTATCAACTTCCTCCCCCACCCAATTAAAACCTCCTCCTATTATAACATCTTCCATTGAATATTCACTTAAATATTTGTCCAAGTTTTCAATATAATCCTGTTTTTTGTACTTATTAGCCGGGAAATAAGCATTTATTATATTAATTTTATTTACTACAATATGTAAACGTCTACCAGTAAAAAAGTGTCCCTCCTCCATTTTTTCCCAATTCATACCTTTATTATTTTTAATAATTGTAGCAACACCCCCTTTAATATCATCTTGTTTATAATTGTTTAAAACCACTACCGCATTTAATTTTTCCTCTATTAGTGAAATTAAATCCTTTGAAAAACCATTATGTGTTTCTTGTATTAATAAAATATCGTACTTATTTATTTTACTTAATTCCGTATTTTTTTTTCCTTATTTATCCCATTAATATTTATAGAAGCTACATGGAAGTTTTTTCCCTCCATTTTTTGTTTTTCTCCAGGTTGCCGCATCCAATCTTTTTTATTACTGTTTAACAATTACAATTATTTTCTAGTTTACTAACCTAAGAATTTTATTTGCAAATTTTATGTATTATTCTTTGAGGGGCCTAAGCCCTCCCCTTCTTTTTCCATTTTTGAACTCTCGTCTGTCTCATTTTGTTTTTGGTCATTTGTCTCTGTCATGCTTTCTTTTGTCATTTCGATGTCCGTAGTCATGTCCGTCGTCATGTCATTGTCATAATCACTGGGTTCGTCGATGTCCGTTTTGCTTTCCTGTCCGTTTATTCCATTTGTGTCATTTGTATCTTTTGGAGTCTGATCTTTCTTTTTTTTAGCATTGTTGTTTTCACCTTTTCTACCGGGGTAGCATTTATACCCTCCGGTAGTGTATCACTTCCTGATGAGGATATTGATAAAGGTTTCAATTGTTTCCTCTTCTGTCTTTGTCTGGCCACCGGTGTTGATGTCAGGGGTTGAATTCCCATGAGATCCACCGTGCCACTCTCCTCCAACAATATGTCAACCTCTGGAGAGCCTTCGTTTTCCTCTACAAGAGGATAGAATTTATTGCTCTCTAGAATACCTTTCTCTTTTCTTTTCTCCTCTCTAATGGGAGTTGACATCCTCCCTGTCTTATTGGGACTTAAGAAATTGTCCCATCCTGTCATTGAGTATCCGACTGTTTTGTATCATTCAAGATTTGTTTCTCTAGATTTGCTGTTTGTACTTTGTCATTGGTGTTTTTAGCACCTTGATTTTCTTCATTTGGAATTTGTGTGTTTTTCCTCATTTCATTCTCTGTTCTAACTTGATTAATTAATTTTGCTATTGCTTCCTGCATTTCGCCTGCCTCTTCCTCATTCAGATTTTCTGAGAGATTAGCAGCTTTTCTTGCATAGGATGGTTTTTCCGGTATGTTTTGGCAGTCTTTTAGACTGTGCCCGATGTTTTTACATCGTGGGCATGCCCTATCCAGTTCACACCTCTATACCATGATCTTAATAGAAAACCCATCACACAAAAGTGTGATGGTATTTTCTTAGCATCTTCCTTTCTAATTGTCATAATTCTTACTCCCAATCTGATTCCTTGAAATCCCCAAACTGTAGCCATTTTTTGTGTTCTCACTTTTGTTTTTAGCTTTTTTTTTCAATCTTGTCTACTAATTCTTGATTGTCTATTTCGAGAGGGAGGCCGGACACAAAAAGGTCTGTGACATTGGCCTCTACCTCTCGCACTATTGGGGGGTGGGGTATACACTTTTACCTTGATTCCCTTTATCTCTATATAGTCTTGGTTCTTTGGGGTACAAAATGTATTTGTTTTTCCCTCCATTTTGGATTCCATCTATTTTCTCAATACTGACCCCTTGCACCTTCATGACCACAAGGATGTCAGCTTGCCGGGGGCAATTTTGTACATCACCAAAGTCAATTAACTGACACCCCTGTGGATGGAAGGTTAGAAGTTTCTGGTATTCCCCACTTCCTTCAATTTGGGTCTTGAAGTACACCTCTAACTTGGTCCCTGATGGTTTAGCTACGTTTAAGCCTTCTATTTGGGCTTGTGCCATGATGATTTTAGTTCAGTCTATTTGTATGAATAGAGCTCACTATTTTGAAAAAGACTCTCACTTGTAGGGTCTCACACCTCTATATATAACAGAGTAGGACTCACTCTACTGTTTGTAGTATTCAAATTCTCATTAAATAATATAATGCAAAATGGCCTAAATGTGTTTTCCACTATTTAGACTAAAGGCAATGATAAGTAAATATGAGTTAAAAATAACTATAAATAAGAAAAAAAAATAATCAAAAATGATAATTGAAAGAAAATAAACAAAATTATGAAACTGCACAAAGTTGTAAAGAAAAAGATGTGTGTATCTTTTAACATACACTCTTTGCTGTTTGTTTCTCACTCTGTCTGCTTTGTCCGGGCCATTTTGAGATTTATTTCGCAATGACTTGACTTGTCAAACAGGAGTTTCAGAAATGTTACCTGAAGGCATTTTCCAAATTACATTTTTTAATAATATTATTCACGAATTCCTCAAAAGGAATCTGTTTATAGTTGGGTTTTTCAAACATAGTAGGATGCCTTGTCATGAATAGTCTGAAGATAAATATACCGACATCTTTTAGAAATTACTTAAAAAACATTTTGCTAAATTCATCCAGTCCTGGATTTCTATCATTCTTCATATCTGCTTCTACCTTTGCTATCTGTTATAAGTAATTTCACTTCCATATTTAGTGACATTGTTGGTAATCTAACGTTAATTGGACCCAATCCCTCCTCAAGTCCACTCTTTTCTGAAAGATTGTCTTAAAGTAATAATTTTATTGTTGGTGTAATATATAATTTGTATCATCTACATTCATTTCGACGTGCACCAGAGTTCTTTTTGAAATAATTATCTGATTATAGTTCTTGTGTTTTAAGTTAAAAGGTGTAATGCTAAGATTTGTTGTCCCCAAACTATTCCGGCTTTCGGTTTTTGTTTGGTCTAAGGATTAATCACTAATTTATTCAATGTCAGCGATTGAAAATGTTTTTTGTTTATTTTCTGAGACTTTGATTATTTCACTGCTTAAATGTCTTCATGTTTTATATGTTTCATTCTCGATAGATTCAAAAGTTTTAAAAATGGTACTAGCTTCGCGCTCAGCATTAGGAGGTTAGTGTTAGGACTGGTCGGCCTGGTGTCAGGACAATGTGACTGGGTGGGACATCATGCTACATGTGTGCAGCTAAACATTACTATAAACTGTCACACTGCAGACATCTTAGCGATATGACTGAAAAAATGTTAAAGCTACGATTAAAATCTAAATCACACACACACACACTCGACAGTTTCAATCTTTTTGATAGATCTTTTCTTCATAATGAATAAAGAAACATCTTGTGGAGTGTGTCCTGTGACTAAAGTAATACATTTACTAAAATAATTGATCAGATATATTAAACTCTTTAATGTCTTTGAAAACAATGCCAAGTGCCTCAGTGGTTTATGTTTGTGCACGCTATTGTTTAATCTCATTGCGAAGAGTCCAGGTATGTATTTTATGTAACGGCTGACCTAGTAAAATAAGATGACAAAAAGTATCCAAAAGTATTCATGGTATTACTGAATTTTATCAATACATTTACTGATTCGTGGTAGAACACGAGCCGATGAGAGAGTTATACACCTGGCAAGAAGTTAGTATCAAAAGACCTTTACGTTTTGGAATGATAAAAATAACATCTGACGTGTTATAACAAATTCGCTTTTGCAGTATTACAACGAGAATTGTTTTGATCATAAACCTGTGTGATGCCATTGTAGCCTAATTACTTCCTTCACAGATATAGACATACTGAATATCAGGATCTGCGTGCCATTAAAGATGTTATATTTACCTGCCACCGATGAGTCACCGAGATTGGAAGAAGCCGTGGATGGACTTTCATTTAGCACGCGCTTTCTCTCGTCTACTGCCTTACCAACTATTTCTACATGATAACCTAACATAAAACAGAAACAAGTTTTTAAAGTTGCATTTCTCTTAATACCACCTTTTTGCAATGGTTGTTGAGAAATTGTGTTTAGTCAGGATGGGAATTTTAGTATAGGGTAGCTGAACATAGATTAGGGATAAAAGGAAATCATTCTTTTCCTCCTTCATTCTTTTCATCATTACATTTAATATCCTCGTCCTCCTCGTCATCATTAACAAGAACGTCAACAAAGTAAAAACAATGCATCATGTATTCCTCTTCATCATTAAAATCATCAGTATCACACAATCAAATTTGCCACAATGTTGCATATTTATTATTCACGGGGCTTTATAACATAGATATTGCATCTGAAGGGCTGGAATTTCTCCTATGTGGTATATAAAGGAAATCGTATATCTTTTGTGAACAACCGAAATGACAGAAAAGAAAGAAATGAAACTGCATTTTTGGATGGCTTTATGCAGTTTCTAGTAGTGGACGTTTCTGAATGGAATTATTCCCTATACACTAAAATTTGAACAAAGAGAACGACCTTTAGTGCGAGATTTCTAAATCAATGATCAATCAATGCTCATGAACGTTTCCTTTTGTTGTTGTTATTACTTTCTATCTGACGTGTTAGACATCGAGGGTTGAATGAATTGTGGCTATCAACATTTTGAAAATACATACTCAGACATATGCCAATTTTGGCAATTATATATCGATGTACATGTATCAGGAATCGCTATTAAGATATTCCTTTAAGAATATATACGCAAAACGTCCAATAAGACATGAGCAGTACCAAATAAATGTAACAATGAGGTTTCATAGGATTTCCGTTGTCGCTTCTCTTCCCACTCATTCTGCCTTACCCTCTTTGCCACAAAGAAGAAGGAAGAAATAGAGGTCAAACATAATGTTTACTATCACGGAGAAGAGACAACATGGTCTCTTTTCATCTCCACGTTCCAAGAGAAAAGCATGGAAAAGTAGCAAAATCCCTTGGAAATCTTTTGATTTGGGACTGATACTTTTCACATGAGAAAACGGATATCATCAATGGTAATGTTCCCTTCTGTGCTGCTAACATGGACGTTGATTAATGAACAATTTCTAATTGCGCACGTGTAGAATTGTAAGCATATTAATTTGTTCAAAGAAAGCGAATAATTCGTTACTCCACTAGAGACAAATGCGCAATGGGTATTGGGAGTTTCACCCCATCAATGTTGCACTCTTTACCTGTCGCAGCTGGAGGTACACTGTCATGAGCATCCGTTTGTGCATCTGCAGATAACCCGCGCTTTTTATCGTCATCTTCGTCTCTTCCTTTTTGAAGAGAATGAACTGAAATGAAATGGAAACCACGATCATTTTTAGTTGCGTTAAGTCAAACATATTTTCTGCATATTTTCTACGACTCTGCTAGGGGGTAATCAGGATTTATATTGACAGAATTGTGGAAAGAAGTAAGACAAATTTATAATATCATCTAAACCTTACAAGATATTGCCTAGATATCTGCTTGTTTGTTTATGACACGAAGCCCATACCCTTCTGGCCAGTATCAAAGACTGTTTGATTTTTTTTATATCTAGCTTCGTCTGTGTGAATTCAGTGCAATACACAGCGTCCATTTAAACTCATGCGTGCGAAGAGCAAAACCGGCTATGCCCACTTCAAAATTTAAAGGTGTTTTCCAAACGTTTGACCCTCAGCAAATTTCATATATGGTAATAGTAAGAAGAAGCCTACCTTTGGAGTTTCACTTCTAAATATACTTTCAGATGGTGAAATTTTGTATTAATATTTAACTTCCTAAAGAATCTTATCTAAAATAATACAGATGTTGCGTTCAATCGATTCGCCAATTAAATTCATCAAATAAAGTTATTCATCACGTGTAACGATAGCGAACCTTTCATACAAAACGTTTGTGACTCAGTCATGCATGAATTATATCATGGTGGTGAAAACAACATTTTGCTAATTTTTGTCACTTGAGAGTTTCTAAATAAATTTTTCATATGCTTCTCTTCCGTTTGTACAGAACGTGATGGTAAGATTTTGAAGAGTTAAGAGTCATTGATTTAATCTAATCATGAATAGTTTTTAAACACAACACATTATAAATCTTTTGAGTTTGTTATTTGTGCTGAATAGTATTTCTCGAACATGTCATCTCCAATGCGTTCTCAAATCATTAATCATCTTCAGACCTACAACTCTTGAGGAAGAACCTGCCTGCTAATACATCCCAATTATGAATTCCAAATCAATATAAATTTTCATTTTTCAATTATTTCTGTGAATAAAAACGGCTTCATCAGGCAAAGATCTAAATAGGTGTGCACATTTATAGAAAACTACGGTTTTTGTTTATAGAATTAGTCTATACAGAGCATTTTATCTCCTTTTCCAACCGTTAAGAGTTGATTCTCTGTGCTACACGCAACATCTCGGATGAAGCTTTGAGAGATGTTTCAATACCATCTGAATGTATTGAGTATTATTAGACTCTTTGGCTGATTCTTTCCAGCATTAAAAATAGAAATTTCATTGTTTTATTGTTATTTGGGATCGTTGTCCAACATAACTGAACATGGTAAATAAATATATATATATAGAGTACTCTCAACTCCTCTTATTTTTTATTGTTTTTAGAACACTGATAACCCCACTTTGCAATATATTTTAAATCTCTCCCTTATGAGAAAGCTTGATCCATGAAGAAATGAATCTCAAAATGGAAGCGTATCAAAGTTTCGTCTGCACATTTCCAGGACATCGAATCGAACTTCTCTTGAAAGTCTATCGACAGAATTAAAACAACGTGTATCTTCCCTTCTTGGTTGATATATTTGGGTTTTCCATGCATGGTATCATACCTTGCTTTGGATTAATAGTGAATGAAGTTTATATATATCCACATTTGAATGGTCTGAAGATAGATGTGGCAACGTCTTTTTAGAACGTATATTAAACGATTTACGGTAAATCGATCCAATTGTGCACGGGTGTCATTCTGGACTTCTTTTACTGCCATTACTGATAGGTATAAGTAAATTTGCTTATCATATTCAGTGATATTATTGGTAATCTAAAATTCATTAGCATTAAAGTCCTTTTCAAGTTCTCTCGGCTCCAAAATATTAGGTTCATGTAATAATTTTGTTTTGTTCTAAAATATAATCTGTGTATTCATTTCCAAATGTATATATCAACTTTGATATGACTGTCTTTTTAGTTAAAAATGTATATACCTGTGATTTCTTTCTCCAAAATATCCGTGTACTCTGCGGTTTTTCATTTTATACATTAATTTTCTTAATTGTCATTGATCCCAAATCATCTCTTTTATTTTCTGAATCTTATATTGTTCCACTGTTTAAGCTTCTACACTCTTGATATATTTCATTTTCGAGATATTTGGTGTCTTGTTTATGTTTGTTTTCGTCAGAACAATCCGTTCTTTTCTTAGGTGAAGCACATCCCTGAGTGTTTCCTCTAGACGATATTAATAATGTGTCTAAAACAGTTGTTAAGATATATGAAACTCAAGATAGTCTCCATTTGAATGTCTTTGACAAGAATATAATCTGCTTCAGTGGTATACATTTGTGCAAGGCTATGTTTATTCTCATTTGGAAGAGTTCAGAAAGGTGTTTTATTTAACAAGGGGTCTACGACAAAAAGATGAGAAAACAGATCTGAAAGTTTTGGTGGTATCCCTCAACTTTGTTAACAAATTCACAGGATCCAGGTTGAAAATGATGGGATTTGAGAGTTATAGTGTTGGAAACTGGTTATCATTAAAAGCAATTTCCCTTCTAGAGTGACAAAAATAACTGCTAGTGTGTTAACATATGAACTTATTTCGAGGGTGATGCTGTACTGTTGCAAAGAACATGTTTTGGCCAAAAAACTATGCAATGGCATTACAACTTAATTCCCTCCTTCACAGATATAGAAGTACTCAATATCAGGACTGGCGTGTCATCAAAGATATATTTTAGTTACCTGCCGCAAATGGGTCAACCATAATAGGAACAACCGTGGAGGAACCTCCAGTTAGCACGTGCTTTTCGTTGTCTCCTGTCTTACCACTTGTTTCTGGAGGAGGACCTAACATATTACAGAAACGAATCAGTTATATTTTCCTTTAGACCATCATTTCACAATAGTTGCTGAAAAATTATGTTTTGACAAGTCAGTATTGTTATTGGAGGGTAGCTGAACATAGAGTCGGGAAATGCTTCCTATCCTCTTTCTTTCTTGGTATTATTTCGTTCAATATCATGAACATCATCATCGTCATCATTAACAGCTACATCAACAAAAATAAAATAAAAACAAGATATCATATTATGTTCTGCATTAAAATAATCTTTATCATTATTATTATTATAAAGTCTAATTCCATTCCATCTTGACCTCCTCCTCAGAATCACTTGTTTTATCATAAACATACTGAACATATTACATGTTATATCATGGTCTAAAATGTTATCTGTTTTAAAAAATAAATTTCGGATACCTGTCAGACCCATTAATTTACGTGATGGTGATTAGTCCTTGTTAGCTCATCATGAAATAATGTAAACTTTTCTTCTATTACTACCCAATCATATTTGTCTAAATGTTATATGTAGTATTGATGTTGGTTTCCATTTGATGTTGTTGCTGTTTTAGACTTATAGTGCACTCCCAGTTAAATGAATTCTAAAGATCAAAATTTTGAAAATAATTACTCAGACATGTACACATACTGCAACATCCATTTTCATTTATATGCATCAGGAGACTATGATACGATGTGCGTTTTACAATGTATACAGGGAAGTTCGAATAGGACATGAACAATACAAAAGAAATGAAAGAATGAGGTTTCATAGGATACATGTTTTCTATTCTTTTCTCACTCATTGAGCCTTACCCTTTTTGTCACAAAGAAGAAGCGGAAAAAACAGGAAGTATCTTCATTTGGTACAGATATTTTTCACATGTGGGAACGGAATATCATCAATAGTAATGCTCCCTTCTGCCTTGATTATATCTACGCTGATTTATAGACAGATAAACAATTTCTGATTGCTCACCAGTAGAACTGCAAGCAAAACACATTTGTAGAAACAGAAAATAAGGAATGAAAGTGAATAACAGACATTCACAACAGACATACGCTCATTGGGTATTGGGATTTCACCCCATCAATGTTGCATTCTTTACCTGTCGCACCTGGAGGTACACTGTCATGAGCAACCGTTTGTGCATCTGCGGATAACCCTTGCTTTTTATCGTCATCTTCATCACTACCTGTTTGAAGAGAATAACCGAATAAAATGGCAAACAGGTTCATTGTTATTTTGCGTTAAGTCTATACTCAAGCATTGACAACAGTGGTTTAGAAATTATATAATAACATCTGTCTATATTCTTGAAGTTACTGGCAAATGGCCATGTCGTTTATATTCACAGACATACATGCTTTTAGCATATATTTCCACGACCCTTCTCGGGGGTAATCCGCATTTGCATTTGAAAGAATTGAATCTAAGCGTTACCACCTGTTGTTGTGCCTTCTGCATTGACCCTATTATACTTGAATTATATTATGTTGGTGAAAATAACATTTTCTCAATTTTTGTCATTTCTCAGTGTCGTAGTATATTCTTCACTTGCTTCTATTCCATTTTTACAGAACGTGCTTGGAAAATTATAAACCACTAAGTGATTGATATGTCATCCAATCAGAAATCAGATATAATTTTTAGAAACAAAACAAGATAAGTGTATTTAGTTTGAGTTTTGTGCTGAATAGTATTTCCCAAGCATGATATCTCCGGTGCGTTCGTAAAATCTTCTTACCTACAAAACTTAAGGAAGAACTTGCTTCCTAATACATATTAATCCTGAATTCCAAATAAATACACAGTTTCATTTGTCACATGTTGGTCGGAATTAATTACGTTGCGTCAGACACATATCTAAATAGGTGTGTAAATTTATTGAAAACTAGGGTTTTTATTTGTGGAAATTGTCCATGAAGGGTATTTAATCACCTTTTCGAACTGTTAAGAGTTGATTCTTTGTGCTTCAGAAAGCTCAATATGCTTTTTGCAACACCTCGAATGGAGTTCTGAGAGATGTTTCAATACCATCTGACTATATTTGAGTATCATCAGGATCTTCACCTGATTCTTTATAGAATCACCAATAGCATTATCATCGTTTTATGGTACTTTGGGATAGTTTTGTACCTAACTCAACATGGAAAATAAATATATGTTGAGAAATTTGAATTCTTCTTATGCAACATCATTTTGAGTTTTAATGTTTTGAAAATACTGCCATCTCCACTTTGCAATATAGTTAAAATCGCTGCCTAAAGAGAAACCTTTATCCACGAAGAAATGAATCCCACACTGGAAGAGCCTTGAAGTTTAGTCTGCATCTTTTCATGACATCGAATCGAACTCCTCTTGAAAGTCTCTCGACAGAATTAAAACCATGCGTATTTTACTTTCATGTTTGATATATTTGGGTTTTCCATGCATGGTATCATACCTTGCTTTGTAAATTCTTATCATGCTTCTATTCCATTTTTACAGAACGTGTTGATAAGATTTTGAAACAGTAAATCATTGATATGTCGTCCAACCTAAAATAGTTTTTAAAAACAAAACCACGTAAGTCTATTTGGTTTGGTTATTGTGCTGAATAATACTTCACAAGCATGATTATCTCCGATGTGTTCTTAAAATCTCTACTCATCTTCAAATCTACAAATCTTGAAGAGGAGTCTGCCTCCTAATCCCTACCGATCCTGACTTCCAAGTTAATACTAAATTTGATCCAAATGACAATGTCTTTTTATAATTCGCATTAAGTCAAATTGTGATAGGAATGGTATTAAAATTATTTATCAAGTCAGTTTATATTCTTCAAAATTTTAGGCAAATGGGATTTTTTTTTCCTTACAAAATATCCTATTATCTTATTTTTGGTTTTAGAATCACCCATTGAATTTTCTTTTTAGACGTTGATCGTAATTGTTCTTTTCGTTCTCATAGCCTGATATTTAATCACAATTTATGCTGTTGTAATCATGAGACGTTTTTAAGTTTAATTTTGAGGCAATAAGGTCGAAAACAATTGATCGGATATAACGAACTTGATATTCACAGGTTTAATGTCTTTAACATCAATATCACTTGTTTCAGTGGTGTATGTCAGTGAAAGCCAATGTTTTCTCCCCCTCATAAGGGTTCGACAAGACGTTTTATTTACCAGCAGGATCTAACAGAAAGGTAACACAATAATGGATAAAAACGCGTTGCTGGTATACCTAACTGTTATCAGCAGGTTTACTGACTTCATGTTGAAACTGAAAAGATTTGAGACAATCAAGTTGATACGTCTGACAACAGGATCGATTCCAAAGCAATATTTTATCTGACATGGCTCAACTAACCATGATGTGTTGACACATCAACTTATTTCAAATGCGCTATTACACTATTGCAAAGAAAAATTAAATTGTTTCATCAAAGAAGAAATATACCATGACCTTAGAAATTAAGTCTCGCTTTCACAGAGATAGACACTGGCGCGCAATCAAAGATTCACTAGTTACCTGCTGCAGAGGAATCATTCTTATTATTAGCAGCTGTCTGTGGACCTCCATTTGGTGCATGCCTTCTGTTGCCTCCATCCTTTCCTTTAACAGCGTAACCTAATATAAAATAAAAACATTTTATTGCAATCATCATCGTCATCGCTGTAACTATTAACAACTGCAGCAATAAAATGTAAACAACCTATCATCTTATTCATCATCATCATCATCATCATCAAAACAATTCTCACTCTCCCATGATCTTCTTCATTCTCATTACTTACATTATCATAAATATGCTCTTAAACATATTATTGCATGTAGTATGTAATGGTGCAAAAATTTGTAGAGATAATTTCGCAATATATTCTGTCGTGGTCAGCGTGATACGTGTAGGTATTAAGCTTGACGTATAAGCAAAATTTGCCATAAATTGTTGACTGCGACGGATGGGATCGGCTCTGTTTGGGAAATGAATTGAATTTTAATTAGAGTCTATTAACGGTCCGTCAGATATGTCAGTGTAAGGTCTTGAAGCGCTAAATGAGAAGAGCTAAGAGAAGAGCTAAGACAAACCTGAGAAAATGTTAGGAAAACTTAGGCCATTTGAAACAGGTGTCAAAAAATGATATTTTCCAGAATAGTTACCAGTAATGGCGGACTAGAGAGCACTATTCTGACTTCAATGGGAGTGATAAAGTTTTGCGGGTAAAGAGAGTGACTCTACTTTGCTAACCGAAGCGAGGGGGCGTTTTCCCTCACGGAATCCAGCCTTCAGAGAAATTCCCCTCGTGAAATTAGTGAGTCTAAGTTCTGAGGCAGCTAGAATTTAGCCACAGAGACAAGTGACTCAAATTGTTAAAGCTGCTTTACAAATCCCAAAACACACCCGAACAAGCAAACGAAAACAATCAACAATTTATCACCATAATTCGCATTAATATATTCTTCTGAAACATTATCATGAACATCATTATTTTCATTCTCATCTTCGTCATCAGCGTCATTTATATTATTAAATAAATTATCATTATCGTGGTGTTCAGGGTCACCAATTTAAAAATAAATTTTAAATCGAATGCAGAAGAACTGGGTTGCCATGCTAGTGTGTGAAACAGTATACCATCAATAAACCTTCAATAATACAGTTACCAAGCATTAAGTTGCTTATATATTTTCTGGGAACCTTTTCATCTTGTGATTAAGATAATAGTAAGATATATTTTAGGTGCTAATTCAGTGAAGATACTTATCTTTAATTATCATTTAGTCTAATATGTCACTATGTTCTTTATTTATTAATGGACATATGTAGATAACAGGGATGAACGGATTGCGTTTTTGTGTTAAAATCACATGTGATGCATTGAAAATGAACTTTTTAAAATTGCGCGCCAGTAGCATGTAAGAAAATACAGTTGTGCAAAGAAAAACTATGGATAGACACTAAACATGTGGTCCCATGTCCACAGATGTATTCACCCGGAGGACTGTCGCGTTAGCTGCTGGTGTATCAGACAACAGCCGGTCATCTTCATCACCAACTCATTGATGAGAATAAACTAAAATAAAATTTAACATTGTTTAAATTCTCGTTTAGACAAATACTGATAATTGTACAATAATGTGTTCACATGATTATGATTTCAGCTAAAGAGTTATATTTGTATTTGGTCATCACATATAACAGTGTTCGTTCATTTATTTGTATATCTGACTCCCTGAAGCAAATAGCACATCTCAGCATTTACATTTAATCAAATCTGGAAGAAAGGATGTTAAATGTTTCATATCCCCATAGCCTTTACATTTTCCTTCACTGTACTTTATAAAAGTTTTGAGACAAAGCCCATATCTGTATGGGATCCATCGAATCTTCGGCAATTTGTATGTTGTTTTCTTTATCAAAAGTAAATAAAATACATAGGGTCCATTTAAACATTGCAATGCCATGATACGCATCTTCAGAGGATTAGATATGGTAATAAATATTTATATGCACAGAAATCGTATTCGTTTGTGTTCTTTAAAATATTACTAATATTTTTGGCATACCGTGTCAAAATAGGGCATGAAGATATATTTTCAAAATATTACCTCAACTTGTAATTACATGTGTGATATGGAAATGGAAACTAAAACAAGTTGGAGAGTAAATGTCACGTTCTTCGACGGAATAACATCAAGTGCAATATTCTGACCGCTTCATATGTGCTCCTATAACACTGCAAACAAAACCGATTGTATACATATTAAAAATACAATGCCATTCTAAGTTTTGTATTTCCTTTGCAGCTGTAGACACTCTGAGTATACTAATTGGCATGCCATTTAGTTTGCATTAGTTACCTGCAGCAGAGGAATTAACAGTATTATGAGCAGTCTTGTATACACATCCAGTTAAGCCGCAGCTTCTGCTTTCTCCTTCCTCACCACCAGCAGAATCTAGCAAAAATAGAAAGCAGTTTATGTTTCTTTGCATTATGTCAGATCTTCTTGTGGAAAAATTGTGTTTGTAGAGGACCAAAAAGTTAGTAGAGCGCACCTAAAGTATATTATAGAAATAAAAAGATATATATTTTGGTTTTCTAAACTTCTTTTTTGTCATCATTACAATAATTAACACCGTCGTCGTTGTCCTGCAAATAATAAAAACATACATTTTTGCAAGAAACATTTATTGATAGACATTGTTTAATTGTATATTTAGTCCCAGATAACGGGAGTGTCGCAACATCATATTTTCCTATCATAAACATGTCGTCTGTGATTCTGCAGATCATCAACAACATCAACATCATCATCAACAAAATCACCATTCTCGTCATCATCATTTTCATTATCATTATCACTCTTCATCTTCTTAGCACATAGTCATGACTGAACAACAAATCAAATATCTGGATTTTGTCTCATGTAGGAGATATCATTCCACGAATATGGCCAAATATTTTGAACCGTTACGACGAAGTTAGGTTGTGTTCTTGTTTGAAAACCTAAGCCACATTTGCAATACATATTCATTCTTAGATGGCCTACTACAAACCAGGAACACGGCATATCTACGAAGTGAATAATGTTATAGAGACAATTAGCACACTCTAGTTTATGAAACATTATGCCATTCATGAACCTTCAGAAGTTGGATTCCACTGCTATTTCTTGTATTGTTTCACCTACAGATTGCATCTATACATTAAGTCATTTTATGAAGTCTTTGTCTGGTGGTAATTGAATTAAGTAATATTATAATTTAATATCACCTTACATAAGGTTTCGAAATTGATTCTTAATTTATTACTGCAGCCTTTGCGGTTTCTAATAATTATCCAAGGCCTGTTGTCTTTATTTCACTCACATCGTCTAAGAGAATTGTAAGGAAAAATGGAACCGAAAAGGATTGCTGGTATGTGTAAATTTTATAAGCACATTTACGCATTACATGCAGTGGCGGAGACGATTGGAGAGACTAAAGTTATAGGTCAGTTAACAAGTCAACCTCAATAGTATGTGTTAAAAGAAGGAGAATTGATTTCAAACGCTTTCAGGAAGTATTGCAAAACTTGTTTGTACAAAGAATAAATATGTGTTGACATTGCATATTAAATCCCTCCTTCACATATACAAGCATTTGGGACTGGCACGTCATTAACGTTGCACTAGTTACCTGCTGATGAAGAATCATCCATATTTTGATAAACCGTGTGTGCCGGTCCAGTTAACTCGCGCCTTCTGCGGTCCAATTCCTCGCCGACAGCAGAATCTAATATAATATAATAAGAACTGCATTGTATTTCGCTTCAAAATAGTTTTGGAGAACTGGAGTTCAGAAACAAGTAATGTTAGTGGAGGGGACAGTGAATAGAATAAATTGGAGACAGATGTTCTTCCTTATCATTCATTTTCGTCTTCATTGCAGTCATCATCATCGTCATCGCCGTCATCGTCATTATTATCATTAACGGCTACATAAAATGAAGATATCAATAAATTATCACCTTAATTCTCATTAATATTTTAATCTTCATTTTCTTTATCATATTATCCTCATTCTTATCGTAATCTTCGTCAGCAACATCCTTGATGTTATCATCAAATGTTTTGATATATTAGTACCATTATCATTGTCTTCAGGACCCTGAGCCACTTAAATGCTACGCTAATGTATGAAACAACATGCTATCCATAAACCGTAAGTATTAAGGTTACACTGCAACATGACTCTTGGACCTTTTGACCTATTCGTTTCATTCACTTATTGATATGATCATATGAAATCTTTATTAAGTGGTTAGTAAATAACGGAAAATAATGTTACATGATTACTCAGTATACTTTTTTGAAACTATTCTCTGTTTAATGTTACGGCTTTTATCTAATACATATAACAGCCATAAACGGAACGTGTTCTTGTATATATTTCGCAAAATCATCTATGATGCGGTCTTAGATGAACTTTCACAGATGCACACCGGTAGGATTTCAAATGAATACATTTCTAGTAAGAAAAAAAGTAAGTAATTTCAAATTACGTTAATCCCTCCTCCACAGAAACATGCACACTTTGCATTGGGATTTTTGCGCCATCAAAGGTGCACTCTTTACCTGTAGCAGCCTGAGAATCGCTGTTATTAGCAGTCCATGGTGGATTTTCAGTCCCGTCATCATCAGCAACACTTGTAAGTGAAGGATCTAGATATAATAGAAATAAGCTTTCTTTTCGCTTCTGGCCAAACATTGGTAATTATTGCAGAGCAATTGCTTGTGGAGAGAATGGTATTTTTTGTAGATAGGACAGAAATAATAAATATGGAAAAGAAAAGAAGCAAACGAGTGGCTTTGAGCCTCGTTCCCGTCATCATAAAATCGTTTTCATCATCAATTCATCATGATCTATCGGAATTCATCAATACAGTGTGAGCAGTGGTATCAGCATACTATTCATCTTCATGTCTATTTTCAGCAATAGTGTCATTACCCTCAGCATTATTATAATCAAGATCATCATCTTTCTAATCATTTTCTTCGTTATCATTATCACAATCTTTTTCCTTAATCATCGTGTTGGCATTATTGTACTGGCCTTAGAGATGATCTCGTTTGAAAAAACAAATCATATGTTTGGATTTTGTTTCATATATGCCCAAAGTATTTTGAACAATAAGGATGATGCAAGATGCGCAGGGTAGGTGGTAGCTTCAGGAAATAAACTAAGCATAATCTGGTATATAAAAGACTATGCCATCAATGGTTCGTCAGCATTTAGTTTACAATGCGTTCCGTTGATGGTATATCTATGGCTAATATCATATCTGATGCAGTATTAGATGAACTTTTAAATACGCACACCATTAGCGTTCCAGACGATTTGCAAAATTGTATATTTATCCCCGACCCCACAGAGACATGCACACTGGATACTGGGATTGTTGTGCCATCTTAGGTACACTCTTTACCTGCTGCAGCTTGAGGTTTGTTGTTTTGAGCAGTCGTGTGCGGATTTACAGCCGCGTCAACACCAGCAAATTTTGGATGCAAATGATCTACAACAAAATAGGAAAAAGGTTCTGCCGAAATATTGTTAATTATTGTAGAGAAATTGAACTGGAGAGAACGTTATTTTAAGTAGAGAGGACACAAAAAATAGAATATGCAAAAAATCATCATTTCATCATAAAATGCGGTAATGAAAACAATACAGTGTCAGCAACGGTATCAGCATAATACTCAAACCATATCTATTATCAGTAACAAAGTCGTCATCACAATTAACATTCTTAATATTATCGTCATCATCATCATCTGTATGATCTTTGTCATCTTTTTCTCCATTATAAGTATTATAGTCATTATTATCAATGATCGCATTAGCATCATTGTACTGGTTGTGAAGATAATTAAATTTGATAACCAAATCATATAGTAGTGTTGTGAACCATAAAGATTATGTTAGGTATTGCTTTGGTTTGAAAAAACTCTGCCACTTATGAGAAAGATATTATATCTTAGATGACCTACAACGAAGAGGAAAGAGCAGATATACGAAACATATCAGCTAAGACAGAATTAGCATCATCTATTATATGAAATATTATGCCATCCAGGATTCGTCAGAATTTAGGTTACAATGCGTCAAATTTCTTGTATATCTATGGCTAAAATCATCTATGATGCAGTCTTAGATGCAATTTTAAAGGTGCACTCCGGTAGCATTGGAGACGAATAAATTTGCAAAATTGTATATTTATCCCCTACCCCACAGAGACATACACACTGGGTATTGGGATTGTTGTATCATGAAAGGTGCTCTCTTTACCTGCTGCAGCATGAGGATCGCTACTATGAGCAGTCATGTGAGAATTTCCAGTCGCGCCCATACCAGCAACTCCTGTATGCAAATGATCTAAAATATAATAGAAACTAAGCTTTTGGCGAAACGTTGTTAATTATTGCAGAGAAATTGTACTGAAGACAACGTTATTTTTAGTAGAGAGGACCGACACATTGAATATGCAAAAAATAAAAAGCAAACTCTGGTTTTGAGCATTGGTTCTTGTCATCATAAATTCATTTTCATCATCATTTCATCATAAAATGCGGTAACGAAAAAAAGTACCATGTCAGCAATGGTATCAGCATAATACTCAGACCATATCTATTATGAGTAACAAAGTCGTTATCACAATCAACATTCTTAATAGTATCGTCATCATCAACGCCATGATCTTTGCCATCATTTCTTCATTATCATTATTACCGTCATTATCATCAATGATCTTGTTAGCTTCTTGCCTTCAAGATTATCTAATTTGATAACCAAATCATATATTAGTATTTGGAACCATAAATATAATGTTAGATAATGCTTTGGTTTGAAGAAACTATGCTACGTATGAGAAATATACATCGTAGATGGCCTACAACGAACAGGAAAGAGCAGATATACGAAACATATCAGCTAAGACAGAATTAGCATCACCTATTACATGAAAGATTATGCCATCCAGGATTCGTCAGAATTTAGGTTACAATGCGTCAAATTTCTTGTATATCTATGGCTAAAATCATCTATGATGCAGTCTTAGATGCAGTTTTAAAGGTGCACTCCGGTAGCATTGGAGACGAATAAATTTGCAAAATTGTATATTTATCCCCTACCCCACAGAGACATACACACTGGGTATTGGGATTGTTGTATCATGAAAGGTGCTCTCTTTACCTGCTGCAGCATGAGGATCGCTACTATGAGCAGTCATGTGAGAATTTCCAGTCGCGCCCACACCAGCAACTCCTGTATGCAAATGATCTAAAATATAATAGAAACTAAGCTTTTGGCGAAACGTTGTTAATTATTGCAGAGAAATTGTACTGAAGACAACGTTATTTTTAGTAGAGAAGACCGAAACATGGAATATGCAAAAGATGAGAAGCAAACTCTGGTTTTGAGCATTGGTTCTTGTCATCATAAATTCATTTTCATCATCATTTCATCATAAAATGCGGTAACGAAAAAAATACCATGTCAGCAATGGTATCAACATAATACTCAGACCATATCTATTATCAGTAACAAAGTCGTCATCACAATCACATTCTTAATAGCATCGTCATCATCATCATCTCCATGATCTTTGTCATCTTTTTCTTCATTATCATTATTACCGTCATTATCATCAATGATCCTGTTAAATTCAATGTACTGGCCGTGAAAATCATCTTATTTGATAACCAGTTGATATATTAGTATTTTGAACCATAAAGATAATGTTAGATAGTGCTTTTGTTTGAAGAAACTCTGCCACGTATGAGAAATATGTATCTAAGATGACCTACAAAGAACAGGAAAGAGCAGATATACGAAACGTATCAGCTAAGACAGAATTAGCATCACCTATTGTATGAAAGATTATGCCATCCAGGATTCGTCAGAATTTAGGTTACAATGCGTCAAATTTCTTGTATATCTATGGCTAAAATCATCTATGATGCAGTCTTAGATGCAATTTTAAAGGTGCACTCCGGTAGCATTGGAGACGAATAAATTTGCAAACTTGTATATTTAATCCCCTACCCCACAGAGACATACACACTGGGTATTGGGATTGTTGTGTCATGAAAGGTGCTCTCTTTACCTGCTGCAGCATGAGGATCGCTACTATGAGCAGTCATGTGAGAATTTTCAGTCGCGCCCACACCAGCAACTCCTGTATGCAAATGATCTAAAATAAATAGAAAAAAGACTTTTGGCAAAATGTTGTTAATTATTGCAGAGAAATTGTACTGAAGACAACGTTATTTTTAGTAGAGAAGACCGAAACATGGCATATGCAAAAGATAAGAAGCAAACTCTAGTTTTGAGCATTCGTTCTTGTCATCATAAATTCATTTTCATCATCATTTCATCATAAAATGCGGTAACGAAAAAAAGTACCATGTCAGCAATGGTATCAACATAATACTCAGACCATATTTGTTATGAGTAACAAAGTCGTTATCACAATCAACATTCTTAATATTATCGTCATCATCAACGAAATGATCTTTGCCATCATTTCTTCATTATCATTATTACCGTCATTATCATCAATGATCCTGTTAGCTTCTTGCCTTCAAGATTATCTAATTTGATAACTAAATCAAATATTAGTATTTGGAACCATACATATAATGTTAGGTAGTGCTTTTGTTTGAAGAAACTCTGCCACGTATGAGAAATATATATCGTAGATGACCTAGAACGAACAGGAAAGAGCAGATATACGAGACGTATCAGCTAAGACAGAATTAGTATCACCAATTATATGAAAAATTATGCTATCCAGGATTCGTCAGAATTTATTTAGGTTGCAATGCATCAAGTTTCTTGTATATCTATGGCTAAAATCATCTATGATGCAGTCTTAGATGCAGTTTTAAAGGTGCACTCCGGTAGCATTGGAGACGAATAAATTTGCAAACTTGTATATTTAATCCCCTACCCCACAGAAACATACACACTGGGTATTGGGATTGTTGTATCATGAAAGGTGCTCTCTTTACC
>JAECUM010029046.1:0-52105 GCA_016617855.1 Megalonaias nervosa | reverse complement strand
TGTTTTCCATAAACCTGAATGCTACGTTTTGGTGAAATAAATACACTTGATATCTTACTTCAGCCCGCGAATTATATACTCTCATAATTAACAATGCTATATTGTCAGTTTGACAAGGACAAAACCAGGCAATCCATTGCTTTTAAGAGAGATAATCAGGCACAACAGATGCATTTCAACAATTTTTAGGACGTTTTAAGACAAAACCTTTACAATAGAAACTATGATCTAGATATGAATCAACATCGTCTGACATGTTGATAAGATATCTTAAGGATGACAGAGTTGATAACTTTTACATAATGCACCAATCACATCTTGTTTTTTATTTTTTTTATTTTTATTTTTTTTTTTATCTGTGAATATGATGTTCCCTGCACATTATGTTCCGACTATTTTGGCATGTACGAGTGTTACGACTATATGTATCCAATAGTGTGAACTTTCCTGTTGACTAACATTTTAGCAGACGATATTTGGTGTTTGCTTTACTTTGCTTCCGCTAGTAATATTCTTTCTCGTTCATTGTGAAGCTTATTAACTCGAATTGTTCAATTTCTGATAGCATTCTTTATATCCTATTTGTGACAATTTCTGCATTTCGCCCTTAGTACCTTTTCCATGTTGTTTCTTTGATTGTTATTTTGTTTTATCGTGTTCGTCAAAATCAATCATTTATTTTTACCGCATGACAACGATAATCCGTTTTTATGGTGTACTAATTTCTTTTATTACACGAACACAGAACTTTTGCAACATTATAATAAAGAGTCACAAATATAACATATTCAAGGCAGTTCAATTATACATTACTTCAAATTACTGGCGTTCGTTAATGTCTGGGAAGGTATTCATTAAGTGATGTTTTGGTAAATGTCTGGAATGTAACATGTCGTTATTGGAGACACATCACACAAGCGTTAGTGACTCTTAATAATTTTTCTTTTGGGATTATATCTTACTCATTTTACAATCTGCTCTTCAGACATGAAGGAAAATTTTTATTTATTCCCAAAAAATTAATCTGCGGTACATTATTTGTCTTTTATTTGCCAAATAATTACCTTTAATTCCACCATCAGTAAGGTTCCGCTACCTGGCTTTACAAATTCGTGAACACTATAATACACCAGTGCAGTCAAATAGGTAAATATTCTTATATAACTAAAGGCTCCAAACATAAGAATATCACTCATGTAACGTGATAAGTTCATGGAAGCTCAAAACAAAAGAGGTTTATGCCTCTCAGGCCCAAATGCAATCATGCCTTTGCAAGAGTTTACGGATCCAGGTGTTATATATGACTAGTAACTTTGTACATGGCAGACGTTTGTACATATATGTTGTGAAGCATTAAATACATATCCAGCCAAATTAATATATCCGGAACATTCGTATTCTCCCATGGAGGATGTTGAAAGTAATTCCGATCCTAAATGAGTTTTCATTTGTCATTTTCTATTATGAAAAGAAAGAAAAAGATATAATGTTTCATCTACAAGAGAGTTACTGGGAGTCATTTAATAAACTATCTAAAGTTTAACCTTTTAGACATAATTGTTTTAATATTTTGTTTTTGTAAATCAAGTACGCGTATTACTAAATAAATGAATCTATCGATAAAATGCCTTGAATGTTGTTTAATGGGATTGATTTATTAACATGCACATACCATGCTTGTCAAAGTGCAATCTACACCTAAAATATGTTCAGTGACTCCGCAGTAACTATCATTAGTGAGACCAAAATATTTAATTTCATGTTATACAATTGGACCGATGTGTAAGTTCTATTTATGTACATTTTATATTGGTATGATGAATGTACATAGTCTTGATGGTTTCATATCCACTCAGTAACGATGCGACTTGCTGCATGTGTGTCTATCAAACAGTATAGTTGATATTTTGGAAACATTTAACAGGTCACTTTCATAAATAGCCATTTTGAAGCCAATTTGCTCTCGCTCTAAAACAATAGAGGGAATCAATGGAGAGGCGGTTTGAATCGGCGTTGTCTGATTATCATGTTTGGTCTACAGTTGCGACCTAGCCAAGTTTCCAAATGTATATAAGGCAGGTCTAGCAATCACTGGAGACAATGAATTAGAGGCTTGTACTCAGCTGTTGTGATTTACGTTTTAATTGTTTTCATTGATTAACACAGTTTTTTTTTTTTATATCGGTGGCTTTCTACACTTGTAATCATGTGTAAGTTTATCTACGGAGGGAAATAGTTCTTTGCATCTGCAAGTAAATTATCAGCAGCATGACATGCAGTCTTTCAAATGACCATGTAATTCGAATGTAATCTCCAAGTTGACTTCGGATATAAAACCAGTATCATTATCGTCTGGCATTTTGAACATATTTTTTCTAGCGGTCTAATTTGTTCGTCATTGGCACACAAAGACCTGCAATTTGTGGCTTGCCTAATCATACATAAACCAATAAAGTCGCCATAAATTCCATTTGCAATAATTAAAAACGTATGTGTATATATTCTAATTGTAATTTAATGGATGCGCAACGAGCTAGTTCTGGTGCTTTATAATAGTTAGCAGGCTAGTTTTTACTTTTTTATACAGATATCCTCAACTCCATACAACGATCAAGAAAATGACGAGTACATCAAATAATTTGAAAAAGTTGAAAATGTTTAATCAGACCTTTTACACGTCTGTTCTTAAACAGATAGTTGTCATTGCATTTCTTTTATATATTGTGTCACTGAGCAAAGAGTCGTATCTTTAAACTGTTTCTGTATTTCTGTAAATTTTCATCACTCGAAGTTTTAGCCAGATGCTCTGTAAATTGTCATATGAATCGATTGCAATTTATGAACCTAATCAATCTTTCCACTAGTATTCCCTTGCCATTGTTCATGAGCTATTGAATTATGAAATCGTCGCTAAAATTGCTTATTGTTAAAAATATTAAACTGTAGCAATTAGGTCATGATTACCATCGTTACAGCAAAGAGAATAATTATCAATGGGATATTGATATTCTTTGCTAAGATTACATTTAATGGAACATTTATTAGGTTCAAAAGAAATTATTCGTTTATATAATGTCAGTTGTCATCTTACATGCATTTCTGTTTTATGTCACGCATACCCTTTTACTAGGACTAATCAAGAATAAACATCCGTTTAAATGTCATATATAAGTAGTATCATTACGTATGTTTACCCTTTTATTCCTGATGTAGTGACACGGCATCTATCTCCTATGATTTTTGCATATCTTGTCAAGCAAACCACATACTACATGCAACCCATGGATTATTAATAATCCACGAAAGTGCAGTAGCCAAACAAACATCCAAACAACGGCTAGAGTCATACAAGATACACTCTGTGACGGAGAGTCGTAACCAGCAAAACGACTTTAAAAAATGGCATCTTTGGCATGTATTGCCTGTAAATCCGCAGCCGCGCCGTTTCTGATTTGTGCTCGGATTTGTCGGTTATTTTCCTTTTCCGCTAGCAGTCTCAAACTAGGCCAAGTTAATTATTTTAGCCTCAATCAATACAGTTTACTACTCATGCTAAGACTACTTTGTGTAGCTGCAAGCAGTTCTGAGTAAACCGATATTCATGACTGCACTTGTATCGACGTTAAAATGCTAATAAAGAGGCATCGGTTATTATCGATATTTAATCCCGACAATAATTCGGATTGATACACATATTATTAGAGCGCATTTGTTTGCGGAAGCTTCCCTGTTTTGGGGATAGTATGATCCGAAGATATCTTTTATCTCCAAACCCGAAAACAAGACATCAAAACCCCTTACATTGAAACCAAAACCAAATCCTAGAACCAAACCCCAGCTACATGGAGAAACAAAACCAAAAGACTACTAAGCAAACAACAATTAATATACCTTTGGTAAAATATTGTATCCAGTATACAGAAAGTAGAAAGCAAAGTAACTTCAAAAACAATACAGCCATACAAACCACATACATATAACAAAATATCACAGAGCAGTAGCTATAGTTCATCGGGACTTGCTGCTATCCAAAGATAAGAACTATTTGACATTTGGTTTGCATCTTAAAATATCCTGCAAGTTAAGGCAAACTTAGACAACTCATATTAGTCGAAGAACTTTGTTCGTAGACACGTCAAGTCCTACTATGATGATCACTACGGAGACGCTTTGGAAACCTCTGCTTCTACAGAAGATGAGTATTACTTGACTTTCAAAGTTTTCTCTGTTAATATGTCTTCCCTTTGGCAGATGTCTAGTAAGAAACCATATATTTCAATCAGGCACAATTTGTAAGAATAAAACGTTTGAATAGACTGATCACAAATCATTTTCAATTCCTACGTACACTTATTGCAAGTAAATATGGAAATTTATTTTGGATTGCTTTAAGTTAAATAATAAGCAAGACAATAAAGATAAAGCTGCTCCAAATGGTCTTGTTAGTCAAGTGCTATGATCACGGTTGTGCATTAGAAACAATACATTTCTTTGGTCGAACAAACCTTATTCTGATTATATTGTGGATAACTATGAACCAACGCTATCAAAACATTCTGTATCACTTATTGGTGATTCTGTCAATTATATCCCTATTAAAATGTTAAGGGACACGGGAGCTTCCAGTCTGGATGACCCATAGCTCTGACCTTTTCCAGCTGCTTCATCCAATTCTCATTCACCCTGTCCAACTCTTTTCATTTTCCTTATTTTGCTTCCCTTTCTCTTCTGTTGCACAGGTAGTCTTGATCTTTTTCACTTCCTCTTCCATTACCTTCCTTAAAAGTTTTTCAGTTCTTTTTAAAGCATATGCTGTTTATATTTCACTTCTTATTGGTGGGTAAGACCAAACTGTGTTAGACTCTATCTTCTTTAAAATGTTATCAGGTACTGCCCTCAAATCTACGGGCTACTTCAATTAACACACATCCAAAATATTGAAATGGGAAGAACACTTTCATTATCATATCCTCCTCTAACCATGCCTCGATAATTCAATAGCTCCCATCCGATAGTTAACATCCGAATTTGATGTTTCTGTCAGGTATAATGATCACTCCAGCGATCCTATTTTGTTCTGATGATTTGGATCCATCATGTAAAGTCTGATATGGTTAGATTGTTTGTTTCCAATAAGTGGCTTAACTTCTGCAAATATCTCCAGTGGCTTTTGATGTTTCGATCCAATCGTTAAAGCATCAAGAATGATGTCAGGAGGCTGGTTGTTCCAATGCAGTTGGATCTGGGTATTTTATTTCATCTGGCTGCATAGTGGTTAGTTTTACGTATTTGTGCATTTCGGGAATGGTTAACTCTCCTGGTGGATTTCGTAATTGTTTTCTGATGAATGGTCTTTAACAATTTTCAATTGCGATTGTTGCTGCATGCATTATGGATGTATTTTCTTGCAGCCTATCTTAATAATTGCTTATTCCTTCCTTAGGTGTAGAGGTCGGTCTCCTGATAATATTTGATCTTCTTCTTTAAAGTTATTTTTCAGTGTTCTGAGGGCATGGTATTGGATTGTTTCAAGTTTTTTGTTCAGCATAGTCTGATTTGCTGATACATAAAAATGACATCCATAGTCCATTTTTGTATATCTAATTAGAGCTCTGTATGGCATTAGTGGAGTGTCTTAGTCTGTTATCTAGGTGGTTTCTTCAATGTTTCAGAGGAGATTTATGTCTGGATTACATCATCTTGCTGGATATCTAATGTGTTTGACATCCAATGAAGTTGTTCATCGAGCAACATTCTTAGAGACGTGCTTCCTTAACAAACAGTATAGGAGAGTTTGAAGGAGAAGTATTGGGTACGCTTTTATCCTTTGTATTGTATGGAAAAAACAGCATTCCTGCCTTTTATTAGTAGATATTTTAAGGCCCAATTTACCTGTCCTTTTCCCAATTGCATTTAGACTTGTTTGTAATTTTCTGCTTGAGGTATAATCTTCTTAGTTTCCTGATTGCCATTTTCCGCTGTCGTCAGCAAACAGTGAGAGATCTATTGTAGTGGTATTGACAGACTTACCCTGGGCATTAATCATGATGTTAAATAGAATTGGGCTTAGGACACTTCATTGCGGGGTGCATTTGACTTCTGTGTATGTGTCTGATTATTGATCTCCTATTCCGGTTTAATCTGCCTCCCTGTCAGGAAATTGGTTATCCAAGGGTGCATCTAACCTGTTATTCCATATTGATTTAAATTTCCTATATGGCCTTTGGTCCAAAGTAGGTAAATTGCAGAGAAGATCGTCATTAGGTGTCAATCACGCCTGCGCCTAGCGTTGAATGCGAATTTCATGCTGGATTCCAGTCTTATCAGCTCATCTATGGTTAACCTCTTGCTTCGGAATCTGCTTTGGTTCTGTGAGATAAGAGTTTTCTTTTAAAGGTATTTCATTCAATTGTTTATTATAATTGTTGTTATTTTACAGATGTTATTTGTCAGGGAAATTGGTCTATAAGAATTAGGAACTACTGGATCATTTTTCCGTTTTGGAATAGCTATCACAACTACCTTCTTCCATTTTAATGATATCTTTCCCGATTTCCATATTAGGTTTATCACGTCTAACATAATGGACTCGTGAGAGATTATTTCTAAATATATTTCATAACATGATTGATATTTTCCAAGAGAGGTGTGGCTTTTGTGCTGTTAATTGCCTTTCTTTATTCGTATAGTTAAACATTGTCATTATGTGGAGACCTGTTACCATCGATTGCCTGATTAGTGAAGAAGCGAGGGTATTTCAAGGATAAACCGATGATTTTGAAATTGCGTGGTGTGATTACTATTACTACTCATCCCTGTTTAGAGATCCGGTTACCTTTATCTTTGTCAATGACGGCTCCTGGGAATTTGGTGATGTTGTGGCTACTGTACCCCTTAATTTTGTTTTACTTTTTCCAGTACCTGTTTTGCATTGCTTTTGCTATTCCGCGATGAGCAGTAGTTGCATAAGGTCTCTTTGTCGTCCCTTATAACTATTTTGCAGATAGTCCTTTTTTGTATGGCATGAAGTTAGATGCTAGTTTAGAATGTTTAAAGCGATTTAATGCCGTCTTTAGGTCTTTAATCTCATTGTTTCCATTTGTCTGACCACCAGAGCATGAAGATTTTAGTTCCACTTCGACATGTTTTCGGGATACTCTTGGGCGATGCGAAGTTCGCCGCTTGGAAGATATCGTAATTGTTTTGGAAGGTGTTATTTTCTCTAACATCATCTAAGGTGATGTTTTAAAGAGATGTACGGGTATTCTCGCAATCAGCTTTGTCGATTTTATATCTGGGTATATTGGTTTGAAGAATCCTTGGTGTTTGATATTGATCGTAATAACTAATGGAAAGTGGTCGCAACCTTGGGTGTTATTTGTAAGATTTTCCATTTTGATATAAGGGCTAGGTTTAGGTGTGCTATTAGATAGGTCAGTGGCTGATAATTTGTCATTTCCAGACCGAGTCTGGTGGGAGTTCCATTCAGTTAGTACTAAGAGGCTGTCTTTGCTGATAGATTGTTCTCTCATTGTATATAACTTAGCTTGGTGGTTGACCCCACCCCCATTATTCGCCATGGGCGTTAAAGTCTCCACAAATTAAGCTATTTCTTGAAGATTGTTCATAATGTTTTCTCCAGTATCAACGCTAATGAGTTGGAATTCCATAGAGGTTGTGTTCTTATCTTTAGTTTTGACCTTTATCGAGGTGGCATTGGGCGCTGAATCATGTACACATATAGCAGGACCTCACCTTTTTTTCCCATTGCTCAATTGCTGGAAGTACTGGTTATATCCAGGAATTATGGAGGATAATTGTGGTGCTATGGCTTAGGTTAATGTCTCTAAGGCAGATGACGGCTGTTGTTTTGGTTGCACAGTTTAGTGCCATAATCAGTTCAGAGTGGTTCTTGATTAATCCTCGGCAGTTCCACTGCCACATAACAATCGATTGCTTATTTCTAGCATAATCTTTTGTATCAATTATTTATATTGGTGGTTATCTTCCACTAGGTTAGTTATTTGCAAAGAAGTTTTCCAACACTTTTGTCTGCAGCAGGAAAATAAAATCGTGAGTTGGGACTTGATTGTTGTTCGATATTTTGTAGTATTCCTGATACCAATTTGTTAATGTAATGTAATTGCATTTAAACTGATACACTCTATAGAGTGTTAATTAAGTTGGGCCATGTTACCATTGCATTTGCTGCTTGGAATTTTGATGATTTGTTGGTCGTGCTTTATTAATATAGGCGTGTTACTTATTGCATTGCTTGTCGTATGCTTGCTTGTATTGCTTGCTGACTTCGTGTCACTACTTGCTTGCTGTCTATTGCCTGTTATACTATTGCGCAGTTGTTTTGTTGTGTTGCTATTGAATGTTGTATTTGTTTGGTCTTTTGATGTTGCTGCTTCCTAATTTCCATAAATTGTTATGTTATTTTGGGATTTATAAACTTTGTTTTTCCTTCCTTCCGTGATGCTTGGTTTAGGTGAGGCATTATTTTCCTTGTTCCGGTGTTCCTTTCGCTATTCCATTGCTTTGGGATTTCTCTTGGGTTGTATATGGCTTTTCTTGCTTGTGTTGTTTTCCGTTGTTGCTTTGGGCAGCATTGTCCTTTTCCTCGGTATAGTGATATTTCTTGTCTACCATTAATTTGATGCTTTTTGAGTTCTCTTGTTGCCTTATTTGCAGTTAGCATATTGTTGGCCTTAATAGTTATACTTACTTATGAGTTGCCCTCCACCTATCTATTGCACCTAGGTTTTCTTTTACATTTGGTGGTGCAATGACCTCCATCTTTTGTCGGTTTTCACAGAATCTTTTTTGATTTAGGGATTGTTGGAACCGACAAACCAGTCCGTCAGGGCTTAGTCTTACTACTTGTGGTGGCGGATCTTGGAACTCAGTTAAGACTATGGACATCTCATAATCTCGTTACTGCTATAGGTGTGCTTATGTCCTCAGGTATTCCGTCTTTATCTGATGTTATCATTATTATTATGCTTCCGTTGGTGCGATTACTTGTCCCATTGTGGTTCCTCCGTTTTGGTGCAACCTGGGTGCTGGTGGTACATGCCTTGGATCTAATACTGGTTTTGTTAATTGTGTTGTTTATATTATCGCGACTGTTGTGTCTCGTTCCTCTGTTTTGTTGTTTTTGTTTGTGCAAGGTATTTCTTGATTGTCAATTCATTTTGTGCTTGCTTCTACTGGTGATATACTGACGCTGATCAGTTTTCGCTTTTGTTTGTTATGGGACAGCTTATTCATTACCTCTTCGATGTTGTCTTGTGGCGTTGTTACCTTCGGTCTTGTCTCTAATTCTTCCTTCGCGTATTCTTCCGTGTTGATGGCGGTCTTTGCTTGCAAATGTCCCCTCGTCCTTGCTGGTTGGTGTCGCTTGTTGTCTTCAAAGTTATGAAGGCGCTTGTTGCTGGTGTTTGTATTATCCAGACGAATTGGTCCCCGTTCTTTGACTACTGTCATAATTTATGCTAATTTTCATGACTGGAAACATTGATATTGTATTATCCAATGATTCCCGCTGATATTGTTTTGTGTGGTCCCGAAATGTAATTTTAGTATCAAAGGTTATTGAAGATGACGCCGACAGGTTCGGTGTAAATGGGTGGGGTGCTATGTATGCCAGCAGCAGGGAGGGTGAACCCTACAAATTGGTTTCGAGCAAGTTTGTCTAAAAATAAAGATTCACACGAAAAAAATTAAAAGAGGAGTTCAATAACGTCAAACTGAAACCTCTAACTTATCGAGATTCTCTCCACAGTATAACTGCGGTGTTAGTTCGCGCTGTTACTTCGCCGTTGACATCCGTGTTTATAAAATTTTGTAAGTGATCGTTTATGTAATAGTGCACGTCATTTTTGTCAGCCCATCCTCCCTGCTGCTGTGGTTTTTATCCAAATATTGTATCAAGTCCGTTACGATATCTCGACCTCGGATCATGTAAATGTATTGTTATAATACCAAACGGGGTAGCATGTGCTTTTGAAAAAAAATGTTTGAACTTAATCATATCCATGTCCCCTGAACACCAAGTATAATAAATATTTTGCAGCGTATGATTATCAACTCCGTTAAACACAACTAAAATATTACAGTTATCTCTGATCACTTTAGGTATTTGTGTATAACGCTGTGTAATATAAATCACGTCTACCTCGAGAAAATATCCTAGCTGGATTTGATTGTTTGTCCAGAATAACATCATCGTATACTACTAAATTAGTAATACTTCCATCCAGATCATCTACAGATGGCGCTTCATCAATATCAGCGATAAAGTCAATAACGTCACTGTCTTCATTTAACGATTTTGCATTTTCATTAAAATCTTTAAGTACTTCATAGCATCGCTGATCATCTACAGATGGTGCTACTAAATATAATTTATCCCACTTCAGCCATCTCATTATCAGATTAAGTAATAATTGTGTCTTACATGATCCAGATGGACCTATTATTATCATGCTGATAGAATTCGGTAGCGCTGGGTGATGTTTTACTGGCTCTTGTTTTCGTGTCGCCGAAAAGACAATTATATCCATAATAATAAATAATATGAATTTTATATTGTGTTCGATGCAGGGCAGCTACGTCCACCACTGGATTAACAACAATAATAACAAAAAATAAAAAGCGTGCACTGACAGGTAAATGTGAAAAATGTGGCACAAAAAATATAAATTTATTTCAAGTACAGCGACGGGAGGTGATATCACCGCTTCGTTGGGAAAATTACCAGGATTACCATGGGCGAAATATCCCGGGGAAAAACACTTACCGGGTTATAATTATTGTGGGCCAGGAACTCGTTTAGATATTCGTCTTGATAATCAAGATCAACCTCGGCCTGGAGAAAATCCCGTAAATGGAATCGATCAAGCATGTTACGTTCACGATATTGCTTATCGAGATAAAGATTTACAACAACGACATCTCGCCGATATAAAATTAATTCATGCCATAAATAATGTAAAAAATATATCGCTTCGAGAAAAATTAGCTGCTTTCTTAGTAAAAACTGGTATGAAAGGTAAAGTAATGTTAGGGGCTGGGTAATTAATTATAAGATTATTATAATGGAGTCCATCTATTATTCCCCAAGAGGATATTGGAAGGGCAAAGCTGCAAAATTCTCACGTGCTGTTGTTGCAGCGTGGTTAGCAGGACAGGCAATATGGCAAATCTATCTGCGTCAGCCTAAAAGAATTCAGTACGTGTACTTTGATGTCAGCGTTCCCAATGAAGTTCATCAAGAGGATATTTTGTTTTTACCCCACGATACTATTGAAACACGTGGACGTAAATCACGCATATACAAATACGCGTTAACTGTGGTTGATGTTGCAAGTAGATATAAAGAAGCGGAACCAATATCAACAAAGACAGCAACTGAAGTTGCATCTGCGTTTGAACGAATTTATCAACGAGGATCCGGACCACAAGGTGGTCTACGATGGCCACAGTTGCTACAGGTTGATCCTGGCAAAGAATTTCTTGGTGCAGTATCATCGCTGATGAAAAAAACATAATGTTAAAATCAGACGAGGACACATCGCAATTCATCGTGATCAGGCAATCGTTGAAAGATTTAATCGAACACTCGCTGAGCGGGTTTTTGGATACCAGTATGCGAAGGAAATAATTCATACAGATACAAGATCTCACGAATGGGTTGCAAGATTACCAAGTGTGATAGCTGCGTTAAATAATGAAATTACTCGTGCAACTTCTATGAAACCTGTTAATGCAATCACAAAGAAACATATTCCAATAGAATAAGGTGACTTTCAAAACAGCCAGTGTTAGGTAATGTGACTGTCAGGTATTTAAATGAACCTGGTGAACTTGAAGGTGGTAAAAGAAGAGCAACTGATCCTATCTGGAGTGTGACTACACATAAAATTTCTAGCGTGGTTAGATCCACTGGTAGACCCGCCATATACAGACTAGATTCAATTGCTCCTCAACGTGGATTTGTACGTGAACAATTACAAGTAATTCCGTAGGACACACAATTACCACCGCGTTCACTTTTGTAACTTGGATCCCCTGCGTCGATTGCATTCAAGACAGGTCAGAATCACATTATCACGTGTATGACCTAGATCACTATTAATTCTATCCACGGTAAATTGTTTTGGATTATTACTCGAATATTCCCATAGCATATTACAGTTACAACTTGCACAACGATTATTCTGTCGTTGTTTAAGTGTTATAATTAATTTAGTATCAATATTAAAATCACGATTATTTTTTTAACACATAATTTATAACTGGATAATTTTTTTTCTTATTACGCTAATAACTTCAGTGTTACTGATAGTTTGATTATTATTTTCTGTGGAGTCTATGACAACTCTGTGCAGTTGAGATATTCTTCTTACTCGAGACACTGCGAGATAAACTAAATTTGACCACTCGATTCTATCATCGACAATCCAGATATTTGCATCAGTAATAGTTAGTCCTTGTGACGAGTGAATCATCATGGCATATCCCAATTTCCACGGTGAGTTATTCATACTCAACGCGCTCTCAACAACATTAACATCAACCAAAACAATATCATTCAATACAAGATTTTGTTTTTCATTTGTTCCTGCAATTTCAACTTCAATAGTTTGTCGTCGAGTATCCGATGGGCGATAACATAATGGCACAGGTAACGTTGAAAATCTTTCCATGTGTAACAGAAATAATTTCTCTTGCAATTCATCACGAACTATTTTTCTACTTGCAACTATTAAATCATTTGGTTTCCATAAATTCTAAAAATCGTTTACAGGAGTTTCCGCAATTATTTCACGCGTTACCTCACATTGTATTTTGTCTGGCTGTAGTCTGATTATTCTTTTAAATTATTTCAGAGGTTCATCAATAACTCTATGATCATCATTTATTTCCTCATAATAATCCACAAAAAGTTTTTAACCACTCGTGCGGAGACTGCCTAACGAAAGGTGGTGGTTGACCATGATCGCCGCACATAATCACAGCAGTATTTTTTGTCAGTAACCAAACGAGAAATATTTTTAGTGTTTCCAGTGATACTGTGCAGATTTCACCCCAGATGATGATTTTGGGCATATATTTCTCACCCATTCGCTCAGGTGTCCACGTATCTCCACACCATCTGAAGAAACTATGGTATGTACATGATTTTACTCCTCGTTGTTTTATTTCTCTTGCTAGTCTGTGTGTAGGTGTCAACACAATCATATCTAAACTCCGAAATAATTCAATCGCACGTGTTGTTTTACCTGATCCTCCAGGTCCATTGAGATAAATGGTTGTATGTCTAGCCACGGGATCAAATACAGATGGTGATGTTGATAATGGTGTTTGATTGTCATTACCGTAGTATATTTCTTTGATATCGATGTCGGCTGATTCAGAATAGTCAGGCATACTTTCTTGTTTTATTTTCCATGATCCCCATTCGCCGCTACCGAGTAACGGTTTTACCAAATCCACGTACGCGCTATTTATAAAAAACGAATCCGTAGCAACTCTGACAGCGTAACAAGGAAATCTATTTATCATCGATAATAAATTTATAGAAACGTAAGCGAGCATAGAAGATCTTAAATGAGTAAATTGCGGTGACTCACCATTGATATAACTCACGATTGTACCTAGTTTGGTTCCGTCTGACAAATAAGCATTATTTCTGCTTATAAATGTTCCTTTGTTCGTTGTATCAGTAATTATAAAATCCAACTCAGCATCATCTATGATTAATCTTGTACAATGTCGTTTATGATCATACGAACCGCCTTGAGTAAACTTACCGATTATTTTCCTACCAAGATCTTTTGCAACTTTATTTTCATAATCAATTGTATCCCAATCTTCGCCTGACTCTGTCAGGGGTGAATGTCTCTTTTGTTGTGGTAACCAAACTTGTTTCTGCGAATGATATGATATAATAGCTTCACTGAGCATCAACGACACTAAGATTCCCGCATCAAGCATGTATCGTAATAGTACTATTGGAACCCAATATTTTGCTGAGAAATGTCTACGAAACCACACATAAACGATCGGATGAAGATTATTACGAAACTTAAAAGATTTTACACAAGCAAATCCAATTAAATCAAAATCAGGTAATGGTCCATTTATCGCAACTCTGGTCATCTCATGTGTGGGATGGCCGAATCGCTCAAAGTATTTAGAACAGTCTCCGTATCCAAGAAAACTTCCAGGATAACACGCAACCATATCAACGGATATAACTTTACGATGATCGTATCGGGTATTCCATAATCCGCTATGTCCATATTCGACACAACGTTTCTGAACATCTTCAAGGAATTCTGATCGTGTCGGCGACCATGAATTTTTCTTCTGAGGAAATGAGCCGCAACCGATGGAACTGTAAAACAATTATTCAATAATTGTTCAACTTTAGAATTATATTCACACCAAAGGCGTTGTGCAAGATTCTTCATTTCTTCATGGAGAGATTCTCTACGGTAAATCTCTCCGTTAGGTTTTACAAACTGATCGTAATATGCGGATTCTGAACTCTGAAATAACCAAACAGATACAGGGTCACTCTTACTGATATCACTGATAGCATCAAATATATAATCGTCATAAAATTTAACTGTCCTATCTCGTGGAAATATTGTTACAGCATCAGTCCATGCATGTGCGTTATGATCAATGATTGTTATATGGTTTCCATTTTCATATATTTCGGTTTGTACAAAATTTCTCCGGTTAGTGTTTTTACTGTTATTGGAAATCTTAATTTATTTTCTAGCTTAGCAACGTCACTGATAGATGCTCCGGTATCTCTAACTGTTTCTGCCCAGGTATTTATTTTTTTACGTCTTAGATCAGTTAAAACCGTTTCCGCGTATTACTTTTGAGAAATGTTCCATGACATGTTCATCTACACAATTTATTCTTGAAATTTTCATTAATTTGAGATCCCCAACGTTAGGTGTATTATTTAGCGGATATATTCCATATATAACTGCCGTGACAGGATACGCTCGTTCATAATATGGTTTATCAATACCGGTTAGCACACCT
Organism: Megalonaias nervosa; assembly: GCA_016617855.1. Lineage (NCBI taxonomy): Eukaryota > Metazoa > Mollusca > Bivalvia > Unionida > Unionidae > Megalonaias > Megalonaias nervosa. Next base: position 37,027 of record JAECUM010029046.1, on the reverse strand, counting down.
GGCTTGGATTGTTTATTTAATGTAACAGTATTATTTCCAGTATGAGGCCGTACAGGTTCAAGTTTATCACAAATAATCCAAGTTTCATCATCTGTCTGCACAATAACTTTTACTAAAACAATATATCGCTGATTGTCGAGATAGTTAATAATAGTTTTACCTCGTTCGTCACTCATTCTAGCATCGACAGCAACACCGCTGGTGTCGTTCATAATCCTGAATGTCGACCAAGTATGAGTCGCACCACCGTTGCGAAATTCTTTTTTACTTTCACGGATACGTTCGGTTATATCACTATTTATCAAAGCCAGATCTTGCATCGAAAAATTAAATTCAGATTTTGGTAATTTGTCAAGATCAAATCTTGCGGTGGAAGGTTCAATTGTGGATAATCTCTCAAATTCCTCCATACCATATTTAAGACAAATATATGTGTTTAATTAAACTTTAATTATATATATATATAATGATTCAAACAAACAATAAATGCTGATGGCTTATGATTGGATTTTCAACTCCTTGTAATAAACCATGCGTGAATGAATTCTGTGCCCAACATATGCAAAGTTTCCGATGAGGTAGTCTAGGACCGAAACCGTGTTTACGATGCGGTGTTGGAGTCAGAGGAGAAACCCAGTTGTGTGTAGAGTGTGGTGGTAAAAGATACAGAGAGTTGAAACGATATTATGATAAGAAGTCGTCAGGTGAATCTCCGTTAAAAACCGCTGAAGACTATCTGGCCAGATTTCAAAATTATCATTTAGACAAATAATATTATATATTGATCACGTTGATCGAAATCGCAAAAATAATAATTTATGTAACCTCCGGTTTGTTACACAGAGTCCGAATAATATACTTGGAAATACTGGAAAATGTAAAATGTTTAAAAAGAGGTCAGTTATATCTACAAATACAGATACTGGTGAAGAAATAAATTTCCCATCCATGTATGCGGCTGGTAAATATTTTGGTATTCACTCGCGTGCGGTACAATTTGCGGTGGATAATTCAATAAGATCAGCATATTCGGTTAAATACGATTAAAAAATTACATTCCGGTATGTATAATAAAGCGAGATAAATCCGTCATCGCTGATACAGCAATCAAGTAGTTGTCCCTCTTTTTTTGTTATTACCTATACATATTCATTGATAAGAATCCGTCATCGTTGATAGAGTAATTGAGCAGCTATAGTACTACAGTCTAATCGTAATTCTTAAATATCTCTCCAGTCGAGACATCTCAACTATATTACAGAAAATATATTCTCAAACAAACATAAAAACCTCAACTGTTATATTATATCATTGTACACATATAGATTGCAGCAGACGACACTATACTAAATGAATCTACGCAGTTCTGTAGTAGGCGGAATATACCAGAATAATATCGATCCAGTGCATTTACTAACACAGTTCTGGCCCGTAACAGTGTTACAGTTGAAAATACAATATTTTAACAAGACAGAAACAGCAGAAATATATAAAATTGCCGAATTTACTCAGAATCAGAATATTATTTCGGTGTCCGTGACATTATCACGTGTGAGACAGTGCTGTAGTTATATACTTAAATTTAACTGTATATTCATAAGAACTCCGATAGCTGTGTGGTTAAGGCGTTTGCGTGCGGATCCACTAGTGTATATTCTCTGCGAGTATGAGTCTCCAAAAATGCTAAAGGTATATCAGCGATAGATGCTATTGTAATGGGGGGGGGGCACCTGCGGGCAGTTGATGACGAGATATGAGATTGTAAAAAGAAAACAAACAACTAATTCCAGGTGTATAACTCGCCTGGCACCCCTGAATCTCAAAGCGCCGGGGTTCACTTAGGGGGGTGTTTTATTACCCCGAAATCCAACAATTACATATTCGATGGCATCAACCTGCTCGGCAGGTACTTAATTTTGCTTTTTTATTCTGATTAATTCAGAAATATTTTTTATTCACATTAATTCAAAAATATATTTATTCAGAAATATATTTTTATTTAAACAAATAATTTATAATATATAAAATAATGAATCACGAAAGCATCACATCAATTATTTCTGCCATTAAGAAATTACAAAACAACGGCGTAAAAATATCTCACCAGCTTCATCCTGAAAAAATAATAAACGATTTTGAATCATTACAATTTCGGAGATCAGAAAATAGATATACCTTGCCCTCAGATTATAGATTCATAAAGTTGATCCAACAGGCAATGTTACGATCACTGGCAGCAATCAATGAAATTATTTGTGCCGTTATCACGGGCCATCGAGCGGGTTAGGTTAGAATTATCTCACGAATACGAAACGAAAAGACTCGTACATGCTCGTTAAAACAACTGAAAGATATCATGGCGATGACGGAGTTGATGGACAAAGACGTGGAAGAATTACTGGCTAAAGATAAAGACATCGAGTGTGCTTGTAGTGACTGTGTCACCAGTGACAACGACGACGAAGCTAGAATATCCACTTGTAAAGTTGTCCCAGCTGAATTTAAACCGTAAAAAAAATAATTATTGTTGAAACCTGATGGAAGTGTACAAGTATTATATATTATATAAAAAAATTATACTTTCGCCAACAATGATAGTCGCCAATGAAATATGTTTTTGGCTTGGTGTTTTCCGCCGTGATGTAATCACGGACTACGACGAGGTTGATGACGAAATCATTACGAGCTTGAGATCCTAAGATGACGCTCATAAGCGTACATACAGGTTTATATCCAGCAACTGCGACCTAAGATCGAGCAAGTGGCCAGATTGGTCAGTAAGTTTGAAATGTATCCGTGATAAAAGACAACTCTGACATCGCAGATAAACAACGTTGATTGGTTCTGATGCAATCAAATAACCTGGAGGAACTTGAGGGGTAAACGAGTAGAGAATATATCCTTGTTGGGCCTGACTGGATTTATCAGTGTCCACTTGATAACTGCCGTCGACGACGTCACATACTAGATTTACCGCGATCGTTGATGTGATATTAACGATACCCGGTGAGACATGACGGCCTCCCCCGTACGGATCATTATTGTGTCGAAGAATACTTGCTGGTGGTGATATTTGTCTCCATGATTCGAGAATTTGAGGAAAATATTCATCGATAATATCCGTGAGTCTCTTTTTTAATTCAGTTATATTAAAATCCGGTATTACAAATGTTTGAAGTTTATCTCAGGTTATTTTGTAATGATCAAGAAATAATTTTACAAAATACATCAACCAGTTGCTTTTGTAATCTATAACATAATCTGTGATAATAGTTTTGTTGATGAAATACATATCTGATCTAATCTGATTTGAATATGCTAGTGTTTTAATTATTTGCTGTTTTGTGTCATCGCTGTAAAGTTTTGATAATGATTAAAATAGATTTTTTAAATCAGTAATTTTACGATTATAATCAGCATTAATAGCTGCAGAAATATTTTTAATTGGAACATCATAAAAATAATACTCATTATCAGAAGTTTCTTTCAGCTTGTAAAATTAAAAAGGACCTTGTTTAAAATGTCCTTCATCTGATGTATAAAGAACTCTTTTTCTGATTTTAGGATACTCCATTCCATCAATATCTTGATTAGGAAATAATTATATTTTAACATGATCGATAAGATATTTTGGAATTTTTGTCTATCTTTGCTCTGCTATGGAACATTCATCTTGACGTGGTTCTGGTGGTCCTTCATAACGAGGTGGAATATCAGGCCAGCCCAAAACTGACCTGATCGAAGACTGATATATGTCAACTGCGTAATCCGGCGACAATATTTCAACGGCCGAAGAAAGCGTTGGTGCATGAACAGTAATGGCAATCTTTGATTCTGTTCCTGTAATGGATTTAATTCTGCGCTGGAATTCTTCATTGATCTGTTCTATTTGATAACTGCCCGTTGGTACACTGACTACTTGCCAATCAGGAGTTCCATCAGGTTTATTTTTATTTGCAAATACTAATAAATTATTCGGTTGTAGTTCACCAAACGACTTTGACCTAATGTTGGGCCAACTATAATAATTGCGCTAGACCTATCTCGGATGCTGGTATTCCAGTTGGAAAATTAATACTGAATCATTGTGGTTCTTACCGGAGCAGTATTAGTGACGATCTGTTGTAATAATTCCCTTGACTCAGCCATTATTATACTATTATTGTTTTAAATCCTGTTCATAATTTTTTTCATTAACGACGTTGTCGTCGAATACTTCATTGTAGATCTTTATTGCGATACTGAATTCTTCATCGGATATTATTCCATCATTAAGTGACGTAGAAATCAACAATGACAATTTAGAGTATGCGGTCGTTGCAGTATGTAATTTCATCGTGTACTCGTTTAATTTTTCATTCGTGCACGTATTTATCTTTTTCGCGATAATATTAAATATTCCAGCGATCGACGTTGACGATGAAACAATGATTGTTACAACGATCGGCGCCGTCATCGTCAGCGTTGATAATACTACGCCGGTTCCAGCAACTAGCGTAGAAACCGAATAAACCATAATATCAACGACGGTTGCACTTCTACGAAATTTTTTATTTTTGCTGTATAATTATCGATGATGGTTTTTAATTTATTCTGCCATGTTATTACTTGATCTTATCTGTATATGTGAGTGCAATCAGCGCCAGTGTCTATTATTATACTTAATTGTTGTTGTCTAAGACGTTGTCTGCGACAATGACAACGGAGGTGTTTCAGCTACAAATTCTATGCACAAACCAGTAGGGCGCCGAGGTTAATTTTTAATCATCTGATACCAGCATAAACGTTTCTTTGGTATCTTTAGTTAACACTACAGATACAGTTCCAGAAAAATTATCGGTTGAATAGCGCCATGAAAATGTAGTAAATATTATAAATTTTGCAGAACTGAACACAGACAACCTGTACACACCGGTTACTTCTGCGGTATGTTTAATAGTGTTATTTTGCGTTGTCCACGTTGATGATCCTGATGATACCGTGTACACGATATTGTTGACGGCGACATTAGTCGCTGCGTGAGGAATTTTAATCAGATTAGTTTTTTCAACCATATTAAGAATTCCACTAAGAATATCGCTGAGTTTCGTGTTTATGTCGGCGAGTTTAATATCAACAATTGCTGGTTTTCCAAAAAATTCTTCATTTATTCTGTTCAAGTTTCTACGAAAACTCAGAAATTGATTTACATGATTAGTTAAATCAGTTCTAAATGCGGTCATTCTATCATTGATCGTCGACAACGAAGTTGTGACAGGAATTTCCTTATCGTCTACATATTTCTTCGTTGCAGCGACGAAATTATACGTCGGTTCACCTACGCTAATAATTTTGTTGTTGCTCATGTTAATGACGCCGTTCATTATATCACCGGTTTTTAACAATCGTTCACTTATACTATCTCGGATCGACGATGGAGTAACGACACTAGGAACAAGTTTGCCCTCGCTGTCGTACACGGCAATGAGGCCTACTCGAGACGCGAGATTACGCACAATGATATCGTTGATGGAAATATTACTCGTCTTCAATTTTCCTTTGCTGTTTTGAAATACAACAAGTTCATTTTCGTCGACGTTGGCAAGATTGAGCATGTCAGATAATTCATCATTGATCTGCCGTGTTACTCGCTTGAGTAAATCTTCGGATGGTTCTTGTTGAGGTTTGGTTTTAGCTGATCGTCCGAAAATATCTACCATTCTATGATTAGCGATCATTTAATGTATATTCGTGTACAACTTTATGAGGTGGTTTCGTTGATCTTGATACAGCATCAAGTACTGCTAGTGCTTCACGGCCACATATCGGTGGATCCGTTATTGTTTGTGTTGGTAGCGTTGAGTACCAGATTGGAATATTTTGAAATCTGTAGATGTATTTTAAAAATTCTTTTATTGGCACCAACCCATACGAATCGAAGTAAACAATTCCACGTGCATCAATCTAGTACGGAACCCAGTGAGTGCCACGACCAGAGCTTTTATCGAGATTAATAATACTTGTTTCTGACAGGTTTGGATTTTTTGGCAATTGATCACGCATAAAAACACCTCTAAAATTCTTTATACGCAACCGCGTAGCAGCATCGAGTAAATCAAAATTTGATAGTGGAACTATCGTTCACGACGTCAACGTTGAGTCCCTGGAATTCTTAATCCGCGACCAACGTGAGGTCGAGATCGTGGAAGTCTTAATCCGCGTCCGACTCGCCGACGTCGTCTATTTTTTAAATACGGATCCGCCTGTTGCTTTATTGAATAACCTTCCCGCGACAGCTCCAACAGTACCTAACGCGGCCGCTTTTGCGACCGTAGGGGCCGCCGCCGCTATCAACGCGGATAACGCAGTGAGAAACGGAAATATTCCACCGACCTTAATAGAAGCTTTGATGGCGCCCACGGAAAGACTTAATCATATTCCTTTGCTGGCGTGTTTGGCTTCGTTAAATTTTTAAAATTGACGTTCGGTCAACGATAATTTATTTGCACCGGACATTTGATCGTGTTTTAATGATATGTTTGTTCCGCATCGTGATGCTAAATGTGATTGTAATCGTTTAATCTGACCCGGGGTCAGACTGACACTAACATGATGATATGACATTTATGATATATATTTGATTTCTAAATACTGATTTAAATCAGCGCTTGCATATTCTCTACGAGAGCATCAACGACCCTCATGCGACCACCAGCACCTTCGAGTAACATTGCTTTATCGGATAATATAACGGCGATTACTCTGTACGTGGGTATATCTACGATATTTCTGTTAATACGAGCTCGAAAATGTGTGTCAACGACGGACTGTCTAAACAGATGCAAATGCTCCAGTGAAAAATAATAAATCGGATACAACGTTATAAAATCTAGCTGTGATATTTGTAAACCAGTATCAACATTTTGATCACGCCCCATAAATGACATCAGACGAAGATACGCACGTGCTATATGATTTAACTTGAAATTCAACAAAATCTCCTCGGATGGTTCTTGATGTCCATTTATTCGCAGCGACACTTCACTGACGCCAAGTTTATCAAATATCATCGCGGCACGTATTTGTGAGTTTAATTGTGCAGTACTTTGAAAAGCAACGAATATATGTCGCGGTGAAAAGACGCCCTGTTGTGATGCAATTTGCCACCTACATAAACCATTGACGGCACTTTGGATGGCATCCGTGGTCGTCGTCAACCATGACAACGCTGATTTGCCACCACTACTCATAAAATTGAGTAACCGATCTTCGACGGTCATCGCGGGAGTCATTACTGGCATCCACAATGAAAGTTTTCTTAATATTACTCTACCATGAAGTGCTGCAGTTGTACCTGCGTCAGCTCCTTCAACGTGCCATAATGCATCATCGTCGGTTGCTTTTCGTACAAGTACAACTGTATGTTTGGACTCAAAAATGACCTTTCGTACACCCTACAAAATCCAAAGATATGCGACAACGGAATCGCGCAAGAAAACATCCTATGGTTGAGCATTGCTTTCCGCGATGCGAATCCAAGGTTGAAATTTGCGTTCATGGATATTACTGCGGGAGTTTCTGCGGTTCCTGCGGCATTTCTTACGTTGCCGATGGTCACATTTGTATGGCTCCGATGATCAGAAGTATCCTTGAAAAGCATCATGGATGGGCCGGCTGATCTTGAATAATCATCGCTGTATCGCGCAAGGCCAACTATTGTCGTGGCAACGTCAACTTCTTTTTGAGTGAATTCAATGTTTCTTCCGTCGATGGCGTACGTAGCACTGTCAAACAACACCATGATACCGTTGTTGACAAAACCGAAACCAACATTGTTGTCGTATTCGGTATTATCCGCTATTACGATTTTACCTTCAACTTCGATAAATGCCTCCGCGGAATAGAAATATCTACTCGTATCTTGAACGTGTAATTCAATTCGTCCGCGCTGATCTGGCATTCGCGCATCGTAAGAATAAAATTAAAAATCACGCTTAGATTCATCTTTGAGAATTGGCGCCTCCATGTCAAATGCGGGATCAAATTCGCGTTTAAACATATTATGTTATTGATCATCGTCTACTACGAAGACCACTTCGCGCTATCAAACTTGCTGCTATATTTTTTTCCTCATCGGTCGTTGATGGTAAAGCCGATGACAGCGTCATTGCTGATAGTTTCTCGTTTGCTGCATCATTTATTACTTTACTAACACGTGCAGGCATCTCTGCGATCGACGGTAGCGCTGGTGGCACTCGCTTTCGTGTTAGAGCGCCCTTCACTCGTTCCGCTAATCGAGATAGTCTATCTTGGATCGTAGAAAATACTTTACCGGCAACATCACCGACCGTTTTGAGATCTTTATCACGAACAACATCTATGGCTTTCATGCCTAATTGCTTTGCAATCGGTGCTGCTTTTGGGGCGATTCTCGAAAATAAACCCCTAACAACATCATCGATTCCATCTCCGTAAAATGCTTCATAGACGGGTAATCGAATAATGACCACCATGACCATCATTGGTCTACGCTGATCGGCGTGTATGATCATCTATTATAATAATTATATCTAACTGTTTAATCAGTGACATTCAGTTGCTATGATAATCATTAATAACTTCATCGATGAGAGACCGATTCACGTTAGCGTCCATGATGCCACCGGTAAATAATCGTTGACAAATAGATGTGATTTCGTTAATAATTTCGCGAGAATTATTACCAGCTCGTTTTCCACCGACGAGAGTTTCTAATCTATCTACTTCAGAGATGACGCTGTCGGGACAAGTAACTAAAGTTTTACTTTCTCGAGTGAGACCACTTCCAGTTTTGCCTTTAAAATAAGATGTAACACTACCAAAGAGACCTTGAGGTTGAGCTGGTTCCGTCGACGGAGTCGTCGACGAAGTTGGTTCCAACGATGGAGTCGTCGGTTTTTTCTCCTTAGAAGGTTTTATTCGTTTCATTACATTTTCTTTAAACTCATCATAATCGCCAAAGTCATCTATTCTTTCAGTATTTTTAGAAACGTGATATACAGCAGTAATCCAGTCATCAGGTTTAAATTCTTCTACGTACTCAGGTTTTAAATATTTATGTTGAGATTCATATTTTGATGCAATAGCTTCTGTGTAGGATGGATTTTGAATAGCATTAACGCTCTTAGGTTTAAAATAATCAAATACTGATCATTCTGTTTCTGGTTGACGTTGTTGCATTTCCTGAAAAGTCAACGCCATATTCGCTATAGCTGTATTGTAAGTAACATATCTTTTGTTGCTACTTTGAGCTTGATCAACATTAAAACGTAAACGAAAAATCCATTTGTGCCATTACTCGCGACTTATATTCTCGTCGGCGTACTCGGGTTTTAGAAATTTTTTTCGTTCATCATAAGATAAAAATGCGGTTTCAGCTAATTTATTTATGTTAAACTTTGCGATGCTGTCAATGAAAACCTCATTAAATTTATCAGATAATTTAATCCTGGCGCCGTCAGCACTGGCTTGGGCTTCAGCGACTGCGTCATCATCATCATCTTCTGCTTGATTTGTCTTTGGCGCGGTCGCGCTCGCCGCAGCTATGGACGCTGAAAGCTCGGCGGGAAGTTCTCGTAGAATTTTTTTCGTTTTTTTAGTTCGCGACTCTATTTTTTCAGTTTGTTTTGCCGTCTCAGTTAACACAGGGACGATACCCTTCGTGGTTTCAGTGATGAGTTTAAATAATTGTTCTGCAGATGTTGTAAATTCTTCTTGGGTCGGTTGGCGTTGCTGTAATCGTTGTTTGACGCGATCATGGACAGGTAGATATTTCTTAATTGCTTCTTGTCGCTCTTGAGCAAATCTTGCTGAGTGAGCTTCGCCGATCATTATTGATATAACGCAATGGTTTAATTACAGCAGCAGGGAGGGTGGGCTGACAAAAATGACGCGCACGATTACATAAACGATCACTCACAAAATTTTATAAACAGGGATGTGAACGGCGAAGTAACAGCACGAACTAACGCCGCAGTGATACTGTGGAGAGTATCTTGATTAGTTAGAGGTTTCAGTTTGACGTTATTGACCTCCTTTTTTAAATTTTTTCGTGTGAATCTTTATTTTTAGACAAACTTGCTCGAAACCAATTTGTAGGGTTTACCCTCCCTGCTGCTATGCCTGTGCACACAGAGTACGAGTGAATGGTTCCTCGATGCTGGGCTGCTGAGAAAACGTCCTACTATTGTTTGAATTAGATGCTGTATCAGGTCATTACATTGAGTGGGGTTGTTGTTGCTTAGTTCAATTATTGGAGTGCTCCTGATTCCTGCAGACGGATAGATGTTAACGTGCTCAATCGTTTTTAAAATGTTGCTGGCTATTTGAATGGAGTGTCTGTTGATCTCGTATGAATCTTATTTATGTTGCTTTGAGACAATTGAGACATTAAGGTTAACAAGTCACTTCCGATAAGATTGTATTATATTGTAGGAAAAATGTTGATTTAATTAATGTACATATTGTTCAGACGTTTTCATCGTCCGACTAGCTGAGATTTCTCACATTGGTCTCCAATTGCTTACAAGCCTGTGAGAATGCCACCCAGGCATTTACTAGTATCATTCCTCACACCGCCTTAAGTTTAGATCGACCTTATGAATAATTGAACTTCAGTGTAAGAAAGCTTCTGATTGGTGGAATAAAGTGACAAGATCGAAATATTGGATTTGGATTCAGATTGAACTGAATTGGGACATTTATTAGAAAATGGAGCAATTTTAGATGGTTATTTATTATCTAATGAGAAGTGAAAATTTATGCCAAAATTACTGTTAGTGTAATTGAAAAATTATTAGAAAGTGAAGATAAGACTAGTAGGTCTTGAATTATGAAAATAGCTACAAGACATTTTATTTCCCTTAGGATTAGCCGAAAGCTGGATTAAATTTTATTTGATATCCTAATTATTTAATAATAAAGCCAGTTCTTATTTCCTATCTAATAAGGTCCTGCATTTCTGGGTCACTGCTTGGCGGGCTACTGGGCCATCTTATCCCGAAAACAACGAGCATATTCCAGGTTCATCTGTAGCTTTTAACAGTTTCTATAATCTGCTCATTTTTTCAGTGTTGACACCACAACGATGGATAGTCAGACCGGCGAACGCTCACTTGAATATGCTTGAAGCATTAACAGAAAGGAAAACACCATTTAGTCAAACTAAAATACACATCACACACAAGGCCCTAACATTAAAAAATGACCTGCACTGACCTAAAATTAACACTGTCTCCCCATTTTACATATAACGACACAATTCTAAACAACCACATACAATCATACACGAAACCGACAGTACACGCGCTATCATGCAATTAAGGGTATGAAATGTTTATAGACACACCTCTACACCATTACGTACAAAACACACACGCACACTAGAGTAGGAATATTGTTTTTGTTAGGGGAAATATAATCACACACGCATACATATACTCACACTATCATACAAGCACACATATTTTATCAAGTGATTGGTCTCTTTCTAGAGATCTGTGTAGCCATAAAAAGGCCTTTTTTATTTGGATTTTGCAATCTCTTCTCTTTATACTGTACAAGTCCTGCGTCTGCTGAAGGAACAGGGGAACTCCTTGGTGTCCACTCTAAATCAGCACAACCTTTCACTTGCTCCTGCTTTTGTTGTTGCAGCTGCTGCCGTCTCTGCTGAATGGGTAGCCTATATATCTCTGTCTACTCTTCTTGCTCCTTATTAATTTCTTCTCTAAATATCTCTTCATTATAGCTTGTGCCCCTTTTAGCGTCCATACATTCTCTGCTTCATCTGACTTCTGAATCAGGTTTTACCTGACACGATGCAGACGCACTTGAGCCTTATTTATCTTCGCTAACCTGAAAGTCATTTTACTGGCTGACAAGTAAATAGTTGATGGCCAGATTGTCGAGAGCTCCGCTTTATAAGCCTCAAACGCAAACGCGATAGAACACTTCTCTGTGTTTTCAGAACAATTATAGATGACATGACCCAGAGGGATAGAAAGGGGAAATAGCATATACTGATACAGTTTAAATTGAAACAATAACTTACAACATTTTTCAAAAATTAAATATTTTTAAACGTATCTAATACATCATCAACAAGTCAACATTTATTCAAACATGAACATATTTATAAAGTTGACAACGTTGTGGAGTTCATCTCGACGCCCACTGATAAAGGTCATGTTGGGTAACAGAATTTGACCTGAAGGGATGCTTGGATTAAATGACAACACAACACAATATGATGCAAGATGGAAGCTTATGAAATGAATTAATACAAATATGTATATCCTCTATAACATATACAGTATGATTCTTTCACTCTCCAAACAGGAGACCCATTCGATTACTTAACACAAACCTTACAAAATGGGAAAATAAAAATCTGATTCATATATTCAATAACGAATGTAAGATTCATATAATCTCATGTAATGAAAGTACGATTCAAAGAATCTCATGTAATGAAAGTAATTCATTTGTACTCAGTTGAAACACATCATATGTTAACTGTACTCAGTTGAAACAACATTATCAATTGAAATAAATATGTTCAATTTTAAGCAACATAACAATTGTACCAAACATATGACTAGTGACTCAGTCATTTGTACAGCCCGTACGATTCATAACAACTTATGACTCATATAAATACTTGTAAAAACTTGCAAATGAAACATTTTTACCCGGTTCACGTGTCCATTGTCAAACCACACAATTCTCCTGAATTCATGGGTTGGCCCACACTTGTATTGGCCACAAACACCCTTCATGGTTCCACCACGCGCACAAGTTTACAAATCAGCAGTTCCGTCCTTGTATGGCCTTGATGGTCACATCTGCATGCATCACCTTACATACAGTCGGCCAGACCGACAGCCTGAAACACACGCGCAGCTAAAATAAAACCAAAATAGTCATAATAACAGGTACGGAATTAAAATCTATTGATACATGCTACTAAATTAAACTCTTAATCGCAACTTAGAACAATTCAACTGTTCACGTTTCAAATCCGTGTAGTGGTAAAGACAAACTTTCAAGCTAGGACATTAAAATTGAATATTCTTTACATATCAAACAAAATAAACATGTAACACTTATCCCTATGGCTGAATAATAAAATGGACAGCGTATAGTCCTTGACAAGATCCAAAGACCAATGTGTCAATTTGAGAAGAATCTTGCCTTAAATCTCCAGGAGAATGAGTATTAAGGGTAAAATACCCGTGCATATCGCGCTCTTTGTGTCTTTCGCAATCTACGGCGAGATGCCTGATAGTTCAGTCGCTTAACTAGAAAAACGATTATCTACATTAGGTAACGTTGTACGCATATACAACGAAAATGACCAAATCGTTCTAAAGCGAAACCAATTTATTTCTTGCCTTATTTTGTGACATGTGGCCATCAATATCCTACCTAAATATAGAACATATATTTAATGTCCTTAAAACTATCTCTCTCCTTTATCATTCTTTCTGGAATAGTCACTATCAAAATAAATCATTAAATGTTCTAAGGAGGATATCCAAGATTGGGTCGATGAAAAAAATACACACAATATTGTCCACACACCATTGACTCTGTCTTGCAATCTCACATTATTGAATCGTCTTTGCAATTCTTTCCATAAAGTCGATGATGTCGGCTTCCAAAGGTGCGGATCTTTTAGAATCGAAACGGTCCACACTGTCATCGTTGGGAAAGTAGACGACCACCCAGTGGGTCCCTTGTTAATAACTATCGTTGGTGTTGATGACAGAGGCTTGATTATCTCTAGGTTTGCGACCAGGGAGTTCATCTGTAAACAACACGACACTATTTTAATAGGCTGTTTACGAACTGTTTGTCAAAAGGCTATGAAGTTACCGGGTATCCATTGGTTTACAGTTGATAATATGTCATCAATTGAATCTGAACAAGTGACATTCTCTGTTGAGTAAATGGCTTCACGCTGCGTCTCCGTACTCTGTGGAAAGAGAGCTTCGATGCGTTAGATCGCCAGACAAGTGAATGGATGGAGAGGAATAGTCATGCAAGTCTTTATATCAATGATGCAGCACGGTTTATTCCGGATGAGACACCAAGTGCTATGCATTGTTTTTGCTCATCATCGTGCATTTATCGTGCTGAATTTCACTGGAATGATTGTTTTGACATCGTTAAAATATTCGTTGGTCAATGTTGTATTGCTTTCACGCAGCTGCTTAGCCCAACACAACGACTCGATATTATTATTGTTAGGACTATCTCGACTTTACGATGAACCATTTTCTTTTTCTTTCTCTTTTTGTTCGTGTTCAACAATGTCCTTCGCCCCAGTCTCCAAAGAGGCTTGCACATTGGAAAGAGAGATACGATTCTTCCGTTCCTTCTATAGTTCAGAATCGCTTCACGTAATCTTTTGATTTCCAGAGTATTATCAAACACTGCATATAAGATGACGTGCATCGTCTCGATCAGAGCGTCTGCAAGCTCAGGTTCCACTCGAGTTTAGCTGTCAGTGGAAATGTCCCTCTCCTTTGCCTTGGTCAGGAGTGAAATCGAAATTCCACAACGCATGACCTCCTGCATAATCGTCGTACGAAATGCCGTGGCTGTTGTTCGCACCCAACTGTCCCGATGGTTCATATAGGCACAAGTAAGATCTAAATTAATGTTTCGTGCCCAAACGTATGTTCGTTGGGTTTGGTACACAAAGTCTGGCCATCTCGACAGAGTTATGCCTTGGACGCTTTGTAGTACTTAACTGGAAAGAATTTTCAGTGATGGCCAGGTTGAGGGCTTCATTGCTAACGATGATAATGACTAAAGGTTTGGGTAACTGTCTTTGGCAAATATGATCTTCGGTATTGGATTGGATATATGTGGCTATGGTGATGGTTTTCATGTCAACTCGTCGTATCGGCTACTTGGCTGTCTTTCTGGACAAAGTGTGACTGATGTTGTTTCCAACTTTTAGTAACACTTCCACATGACGAACGTTGAGTCTGGCTTCCTGGATGATGATTTTGTAACTGGCAACATCAGCCATCAAATGAAAAGCAACGTAGCTTCGATTCAGCATCAGGCGGATATCCACTCCGTTCAACAAATACTTGTCATGCAACGACAGATACAAATACAACTTTCCATCATATCTAAACTTTGCCTGTCTTTGATCTAGGTTGGATGTTTTTTGATTCCATCATTGTAGGCTTTGTATATTTCGTTGGCAGCACTGTTTCGTCGAAATTACCTGACGTGTCAAGCTTCTATAGCATGCAAGCATCCGGAGTCGTATTCTCTACTTCTCCGTACGCCAAGATCTTTTCTTGGTAAGCTCGTTATGAGTACGTATCCATGTGCTCCTGGCCAGTTTGTTATTGAAGTACGAATCCACCATGCTGAACGAGGACTGCTGAAATTGTTAACGGAAGCTACTTTCTCATCGTCTACAGGGTTGTTTCCCGTACAGAGAACATTGACTTTCAACTACAAGTAACTACTATTAAGATCTATGTATTCTTCGGTCTCTCCTCCAACTTCAAATTCAATGGGTCTGAGGCAGTCAAAGACGAAACGGGATGAAATTCTTCTTTTGGGTTTTTTGCATGGTCACCATGGTGGGTAGCATGGAAAACAAATCATTTACTGTTTTGGAACATTTGCAAGAATCTCGTGCATCATTTGTGTTTATTAATCAAAGACGTCTAATTATGGGGCTGTTCTTTTCCTAGCTTTTTCGTAACGTGTTTATGAGATCTGGATGATTTTCTTCGTCTCTTCGGACTTGGCCTTTAGGTACACATTCTTCGCAGCACACCCCCATGTGTTGCTTTTGTAGATCTTAAGGAGAAGAACTCTCAAAAGGTGCGCTAGCCACAGCGGCCGTGAGCACGACAGTCACCTCATTTTAAAGTCGATGATTTGCAAAGGGTTAATCCAAGAATCAAAACTCTGAGTCGATGTAATCGATTGATGTGTAATATATTTCTACATGCATTCTTTAACGTGAGATGGAAAGGTTCCTCGATGCTGCCTTTGGTTTCCATATTCTCGGTGGTGACCAGGTGGATGTCTCTTGGTTCAGAAGTTTGGTACCTTTGTATGTTTGTCATCAGAGAGGGTGACGACCGCTTTTTTTGGAACCGGATGTAAATCTCTCAATAACTTGGTATGAAGTCTAAGTCGCGACGCAGGGGAATATGACTTTTTGAAGGCAGAGTCACGCCCCAGGGGATTTTATAAAAGACGTCGATGACAGAAAACAATCATTTATAGCCTCTATTGTTGGTGGCCAAAAGAGGCCTCGCCGGCTAAATCGAGGGCATTTGCTGAGACATATCCTCTAGTTTGGTTCGACTTCTGGAAACTGTTTATCACATGGATTTGCTTAATATGTACGTGGCTTGTTCCTGGAACCAGCGTTGAGTATGTTGTAAACGTACCCTTATATGTTCGGTTTTTACAGCACGATACAAATTGTTCTTCATCTTATTAACGATTATACATCACGACTTCAATCGAAGTGCTACAGGAGTATTCGTCCTTGATGGTGGTGTAAAATGTATCGCTTTTGTTCTCGCTTTCTTTTTTCACATCTGGTTTCCCTCCTTTTGTTTTACACCAATGCCGTAGAAGGGGTCGACTTCATATTCCTAATCAACTCACTGGCGAATGGGGAAAGGGGTCAATAAGGACGCAGCAATCTTACTTGAGATGGTAGCCAACGGCGTTTGAAACACTTGTTCCTAAGGTATCGGTGTGGCTGCGTCTGTCTTGGTCGAAGATGTGTGATTGCGATTGGCTATTCATCATAACCTAGAAATCTTTAGTAGCCGGTTTGGCTGTTTCGTCTAAAGCTTGCTATTGAATGAGTTGACTTTGTAGTACCGATGCGATCTTTAATTTTTGTTCCAAATCGGTAAGATCAATCAGCGATTGCAGTTAGTGTTGTAACAGTGAAATCTCGGTCAGATTAGGATTGGGATGTAAACTTGGTGTTCATTGTTCTAACCTGCTATGGAATTCCAGCCATCGTTTGTAGGACACTAAAGTCAATTGTCCTCTTTCCTTGAGATTCCAAGGTATACGTGTGTGGTCTATCTAAAAATGGGGTCCCTCTTATCTTCTTCCTCCTTACTTCGGACTGCTGGCTTAGACATTACCACTAAGTCATCCAAACAATTTTAATGATACGTGCTTACATCGTGTACTGCGATTGTTTAATGCGAAATAACCACGCGTTCTTCGTGCGCGTGCTTGAAATGACGTCTTAGGTCGGTTTTTAAACATTCAGTTCCCTGTAAAATAGTCAGAGTCGTTCTTTTACCTTGAGACGAAGCTATTATTTTTCTTGTGCTGGAAAGAGTTGGTTTAGTTTTCTTTACATCTGTAGAACTCAAGATGTATCTTGTTATAGATGACAGCTATAGGAGTTCATCTACTCTTTAAATAATAATTTATTTTTCCCTGGAGAACTACACAAGTGGTTTAGGACAAAGACATTCGGTGAAATTCATTCTAAATTGGAACAGTACAGTACAAATTGTGGTTCAACGTGATATTCTGGACATTTGTGTAAAGACTTCATCTGACGTCATTATCTTCCATCTTGGAACTTCATCAAGATTCGAAAATGGATTCAGTGTAAATTATTTAGTGATAGGACTTGTATTTTTTCAGTATTAGGATATATATTTGGAATTTCTTCACAAACCGTAAGTCCTATTTTATATTTTCAATTTTTCACCGTGTTTTCTAGGGAAATACATTTTTTTGTTAAAACGTACAAAGCTTGTTCTCTTTACTCTTTTCTTTTGTTACTTATGAACAAGCCGATAAGTAACACGGGCGATAACGGTAGACGATTTGATGCACACTTTCCAAAGGGAAACTGATGATTTGGTGAGGGGTAACAGTACAATTTTGTGCGGCATTCTGTTGGTCACTCTAAACTGTTAATCCTCTCCAGACTGCACAGCTTCCTTCAGTAGTACACTAACGTTCACCATTTCAATCGTTCAATGACTTAATGTCAATCCTTTGACTTTGCAGTCAGGGTCGTTATCCTCGTTTGTCGCGGTATTTGTAGACGTAATGTTTAGAACCGCTTTATCAAAATTCAGATTCGTGTTACTGGGGTGTGCGTCCGTCCATGCCACTTAACGGTCTCCTTCGAGCTCAGAGTGATGAAAATCAGGCCGGTGGATGTAGACGCAATAGTTCGTGTTAAAGTACAGGATGAAATCTCCTAACTGGTGTAAAGTTTCTTACAACTTAAAGCGAGCGTGGATTGTCACGTAGACAGCAATGATGACATTTCCAATTGTATCAGCCTGTACAAACCATGGTTCTTCTCCGTAATTAACCAGGATCAGGAAATGTGTGATTTCGTATCCATCTTTTTCACGACTGGTGTCAAGACGGTTGGCCAGTCTCGAGGAACTCTTGCGATAGTTGAAGGTGAGAGCACGTCAATTACGTAAAAGTATCATTCACATCGCTCATCAAAGTTAATGCTTGTATGATAAACATAGAGTAGAGTTGTAGTAACTGGCACATTACAAAATCAATACTCAAACCAAAAATCAAATCATTTTGAAAACCGGACAAAGTGGCTCTCTAGGACGTTCACACTAAAAACTGGATCCTAATGTCTCTGCAGCAACACCAATCAAAAGCCTCTTCCCAAAGACGTTCAAGTAAGAAAAACAGTGGTACGACAAGGTCACGTTCCAAGAAAAAGAAACGTCCGGGGAAAAAAACCCCAAGAAAATAACTTCTACCCGGTAGAGCTGTAGTTACGCTCAGAAGCAACCCTACTCCCGCCCCCTACACGTTAGTTGTTTGTAGGGGTGCCCAAACCCTATCCGACACGCTTCTTGCCCATTTTGTCGCGATTTAGTCAGTTGCAAATTCTCAGCGTCGAGTAATGCTCATCATGAAGATGGAAGGATATAAGGACAATCAGAGGAGACATATTTCACTGTGAAAAAGACCCGTTCCAAACAATGTTCCTTAGAGTATTTTGTTCCAGAAAAGCAAACGGTGTCACCCAAAATAAGTGCGCATCACCAACAATCTCCAGCCAGCATAAAATAGGACTTCCTTCTCATTTAGTCAAACTTTGGTACTTCGTCTCGGTACAGTGGAAAGGCCCATCCACCCATGAGAAAACAACTCATTCAAGCAGCTCATCGTCATCAATTTATTGTGTGAATGTCGTGTGAATGTCATAAAAGGAACCAAACCTTTGTCTCGATACCAGAAATAACTCTTAGGAAAGCATGTAAACTTTCTCTGCTAAATGGTCGAAAACAGAGTACCCGTCGGTCGAAAGAAGATGTTGGTGTAACGCAGAGAAATTTTACCCTGGGTCGTACGACCCTTGCTAAAAAGAGTCTCTACTTCTTTGACCGGAAGCCTCTTTTAGAGAATTTGTAACCGGCTGCTAGAAATAAGGTTGATAAGAAAACACATTTGTGGAAGGATCTCATACATGGGGATCTCATGGAAGGAAGGACGAAAGCTGACTGTAGTGCCATAGAAACATTGGATGGAATTTCGTCTTTGGCAAGAACAACGGAACCGTCATTTCCCTCCAACTTCTAACCTGACCCTGATGCCACAGTTACATCACGAACTGCGATTATTGATGGATCGCACTGGGAGGTGAAGACTTGCAACGTTTTCAACACTTTCACCAGAAAGCTTTAGACGAAAATGCTAAACCCACTAAGAAGGATTTCAAAGCCTTTTATATTCATGAATATCCATATTGTGCTATTCTGTAAATGTTTGAGATTATGCAGCAGTTTCTTTCTCCGGGGGTGGGATGGGTCCTCTCCCATGTCTGTTGCCGTCATCGTCGGGGAGAGGAGTAACGACCACATTTTGTAAAAGTAAGGTCGGTTATGATAAAGGGAGATCCACTTCTTTCCATTTATCCTTCTGCGCCGGATTTGGATGGCACTTGTTCAATTTGGATATGTTAAAATTATGTTTCCCTTTTGCCTTCATGTTTGCATTATCTTTCTTGAGTATATCTCACCCATAATCTTCCCCAAGGTTTCGACTCTTTCGTAATATACTTTATGTTTAGGTGCTCAAGGTTATGAAACTACTTTCTGCTGGGGGATGTGTCCTTCTTCGTGGTTGTCGGTGTCATCATCGTGGATTGGTGTAACAACCACATTTTGCAAGAACATGGTGTTGTTGGATAGCTGGGCAGCCACTTGTTTTCTTCAGCTCTAGAGCTGAATGTCACATTGTCTTTAAATGTCTCCCTCATATTCCATTGTCTGCCTTCTCTCTCTATGACCGTCTTCGTCATCAGGTGAACTTTTTCTCCCAGGCCATAGTGTAATGATCATTGAAAGAACAGGTATCATCTGAAACATTTTGTTTCACCTAGATCCTACATTGCCAACATCATGATGTCTGTATGATCTGTTGCAATATCTTCTCTGTTGTCTTCGGGGTTGGGGACTAAAATGTCAGAATTGGTGAATGTGTGAATTTGCTAGAAATGTCCAACTCTCTCAGAGAAAATGATATTGTTCAAGCTGATTTATCAATGTTAGCAACTGGTGAATATATCTTTGAAACATGACAAAGTGCACTGTGGGTTAACAAAATGGCAAAATTCGACATTCACAGAAAAAGACATTGTCCATCATTATGTGATAAAGGCTAAAGTCCAAATTGTTAGAAAAATGACAGTCAAAATTTCTTAGAGAAAATGACAATGTTCAAACGTATGTATCAATGGCAGAAACAGGTGAAACATTATTTGAAAAATAACAAAGTCCAATTATCTATTTAGTGTCTCTGTATGCATGTGTGGATGCGTGTGTGCATGTGTGCATGTGTTTGCATATATGTATGCATGTATGTGCATATCTGCGTATGCATCTGTGTCTGCATGTGTGATTACGTGTGAATGTATGTATATTGTCTGTATATGTGCGTGCATGTGAGAATGTAGCTACATGTGTGCGTCTGCGTATGTGTGTGCATGTGAGTATGAATGTTCATGTGTGTATCTGTGTTCATGTATGCGATTGTGTGTGCGTTTGTGCATCTGTGTGTATGTGTGTGTGTGTGTGTGTGCATAAGTGCATGTGTGTTCATGTGATCATGTGATTGTGTGTTTGTGCGTGTGTTCATGTGTGAATGTATGTGTGTGCATGTCTGTATTAGTGTAGTGCAATTGAGTGTGCATGATGAGATTGCGTATATGTGTGTACGCTTGTGTCTTTGATTGTCTCTATTCGTATGAATCTAGTTATGAGTCAACTCTGTGATAAATGACTAAGTACATTTTTTTTAGGAAAGTGACAATGTCCAACATTTTCTGAGAACATTGCATTGTCACCCTTGAAATGTAATATCGTTTATGACAACGGACTTTGAAAAGTTTACGCGTACAAGCAAAAGAGCTATTATTTATTGAAATATGATGACTAGAACAACAAAAAAAAGAGTGTTTAAAATCTTTTCCTAATAATCGATAACAACCGTTTGGTAGTTTGCCTGCGAACAACTCATTTTTGTTTTCAACACACACTGACCCCACCTGGAATATTAAATGAACTTTGCTCTGACGCGCGCGACATATAAACACTCAATGAAGAAATACATTGGTGACTGGCAAAGACTCTAAAATTTATATACTTGTTCCTAAGCCCACAATAGGTTCGATAAGATCAGTCTTAGGCAGGCCTTGAAACATTATAGGCACGCTGTTGAACTGCGGTCTGAAACATTAACGATACAACTGTTCATTAGAAATCGTCCTGATATTTTAATAATATTAAGAATGGTAGTCGTGCATGGACCTGTAAAACGCGTTCGCGTTATTGACGCGAGAAAATAAGTTTACCCAATATAGTACGGTACTGAGATTGATGACGCTGTTCGTTGATTGTGTATGTACGCACCAAGCGCGCTAGGGTCTTTATCATCGTGAGCTGCACCATAAGCTATTCCAGTTTTACAATGCAAGTTGTGCGTAGTATTCAACGTGCTTCTGTGGATCGATTGAAACAACCGTGATGGCTGTCATCCCAATGAATTCGAGATCGATTACAACCATTACTAATACTAGCATCATCAAAAGCAGTTATACTACCATCAACAGAATCAAAGCCACCCTCAGCTAAAACAATCATTAACGATGCCGCTCAGCCACGATTATCACATTCAGTGATTGCAAAGCTGGCAATGGGGAGTGGTTTTGGACGGAAAGTGGAAATAAACACAAATAATAATATAATGTTTTACCTTGGCTCATTCAAATATATATCTAATCCAGCATTTGATATGGGATCGACTGTATTAGTGGATAGATGCAAAGAGAGATTTTCAGTATTACTCATATCCAGCAAGCGATTATAAAATATCAATAAATATAATTGCCAGTGAAAGAAACCTTATGGTAGTTTCTTTCACGTGAGGCATTCCTGGATATTCATGGAAAACTGATACAGGCCGATGATGCCTCAACAACTCCAACGATGCAATTTTACGTATAATAGGTGCTGATGGTAAAGTTCTATTAGAAACCGTATCATTGTCGATTCCTGTGTCGTCCCCTTTACCGACTACAGAATCACGTTTGCTATCGTTAATGCAGTCGGGAACCACTTAAACTGACGCACACCCACGAACCTGTATTGCGGGACAATTTACTTAGCACATAAGTACCCAGCATGGATTTAGTGTAGCAGAAACGCTCCCATGGCCTAGTGGTTAGAACATCCTCCTCAGATGCGGTGGGACGAGGGTTCGCAACCAGGTCGAGTCATACCAAAGATATAAAAACGATACTAACAGCTGTCTAGCTAGGCGCTCAGCATTAAGAGGGTAGTGTTAGGACTGGTTGCCCTGGTGTCAGGATAATTTGACTGGGTCGGACATGATGCTACATGTCTACGGGATGATGACCCACTGATAGATATCACTATAAACTGTCGCACTGCTGCTATCGTAGCGATATGACTGAAAAGTGTTACAGCTTCATTACAAAACCTCAAATCCAAATCCAGAACACGTGTTTGTGACGTTTCAAAATGTGGTCCAAAATAATAGTCAAACCCAGATCAAAATGATATTTGACATCTTAGCAGTGATTGTAAGTTTCTGTTTGGTTAAGCAGTTTTCACGAAGCCTCTGAAGATAATTGCCTTGAATATGCAAAAGCCATTCCGCATATACCACTGCATTTATTAATCTGAGGTCGCAAATGGACCGCTAATAAAACATCGACACAATTCTGCAAATGTCACTTGAAGTTGTTTTGGCAGTCCGCTGGTGGTATGTATTTTCAAGAAGGTGTTGCTGCGGATGGCACTAATTAAAGACGTTATGCTGTGCTGCAGGGTGCTTGCGGCCAAAAGAGTTTCACTGATGCAACTGTAGAATTGTCTCATATTCACAATTTAACCTGTTTCTGATTTGAAAAAATGATGTCCTATCAGAAAGGAAACATCGGTCTTACTGATAAACTGCAATCGAAAACGATGGTGGTATCGTATTAAAACTTTCTTCTGCAAAATTAACTGGAAATGTAACAGTATGGGTGACCCAAACACAGCTCATTTAACTTAAGGCGGCTAAACATGGTAACACCTCCGTAACAGGGGTGATACAAATGCTACCATCCGGTTACAAAAGCTGCATAGTTAGGAGCTGTCAGAACTAAATCAGGAATGGCACTGAAACGCGGTCGGTGATCGTATAGAAAAAAGAAATAGACCATGGACTGCAAGAAACGAGTCGTCGAACACCTACTGGAAAAGGTCTTCGATTACTAGTTCACAGGAGATCTTGCCTTTCACCCGTTCGTTGATAAGTCTTGATTTACTCGCGAATGCACAAAACAATCAAACTTAGTGTTTTTATGTGAAAGGAACTTGCATTAATGGTGCTAGACACACACTGAACCGGCATCGGTAATCTCGAGCCACGATAAATCTCATTAGTTTACCTGGCGTCGGGAAAATTATATAGTGGGTAGTGGACGTGACATTTTGGTGAAAAGAGGATGGTGTAGTCTACAGCTAAGTGAATAAAACCTTCCTTCTCAAGTTGAC
Source organism: Megalonaias nervosa (assembly GCA_016617855.1). Taxonomy (NCBI): domain Eukaryota; kingdom Metazoa; phylum Mollusca; class Bivalvia; order Unionida; family Unionidae; genus Megalonaias; species Megalonaias nervosa. Next base: position 12,923 of record JAECUM010029046.1, on the reverse strand, counting down.
TTATGTTTAAGTACCACCGGGACTACAACCAATGATTTTAGGTCTACCGTCCTGGAGTTATGCTGTCGTCTAGTTGCATATAACCGACCTAGGAATTTTAGCCAGGCTTGGTGAACATGTTGTCATTAGTAGCCCATATATTGAATTTCCACTCGAAATTCATTGACTCACACAGTCAATGAATTTCGAGTGGAAATTCAGTATATGGGCTACTAATGACAACCTGTTGACCAAGCCTGGCTGAAATTCCTAGGTCGGTTGTATGCAACTAGAGAACAGCATAACTCCAGGACAGTAGACCTAAAATCATTGCTTCCTTGATTCGGAAAGAACGTCAACTATCGTTGTTGGTGTATATGATGTCTTCAGCAGGATGGGCGATACGTCTCAGAAACTGCCATAGTTATCTATGTATTCGTTAATAAGGAACTGCCGTATTCATCTATGTGTTAGTTATCCAGAAACTACTATATTCATCTATGTATACGTTGCTCAGACAATCGCATTCATTTGTATGTTAGTGTATGGCATTTATTGACTGTGAAGTTCATTATCGACACCAATAGCAGAATGCCACTTTGCTAACACGAGGGACATTTAAATATGTTTGGAGTATTAGTAGTATTAGTGCTCTGTACAACAACAAAGTGCTCTTTTATTAGTAAACAGCACATCAATCAACCTCTTTAAAATATTCTACATACATCTGGACACACTTGCTCTGTCAGATTATCTGAATTAGTAATGCCGTTTTGTAGTCACTTGTATGCACTGGATGAATCATCATGGAGCAGATAGATACATCTGGCACCGGTGTACGGACGTGTGGGTTGGTAGTGTTCCAAAAACGTTTGTCAATACCAAGGAGGCATTCAAATATTCAGTGACAATAGCAGAGTCAGGCACATGTATATGTAAAACCGGTTCATTTGCAGTGAGCATTAATGCGTATGAAACTCTCTTGAAAGTCGGAAAACGTTGAGCGAGATGTATTCGCTGCCATTTTTCTTAGATCCAGACGTTATTTTTTTTTCTCGGGACTGTCTACAAAAATGATATTTTTTGGTTCATCGCCAGTATCATCCAAACATCTCTGGTCACTTGTTCATATTTCGAAAGTGGATGTTTGGCAATTTCATCCGGAGCCATCACTGATACAGCCTGACTATGAGCCAAGCCTTACTTAGTCAACAGAACATAAAACATGGACAAGATTTCAGTCCAGTTAATTTATGTTTGGTGTTCCACAAGCTTTCATTTTACAAGGGCTAATCCGGTGATGTGGTGAGTACAAGGAAACATATTTAAGCTGTGCTTAAAGTATGTACAAAACTACAATGTTGATTGTACACATACAAAAGACACGATACATAAAACAATCGCACCACAAAGGCGTGACCTGTCAATGATTTCCGTTTTAAATGTGTATGTTAAACCATATAGACTTCTCGGCGTTTAAACACGCCAAACGTTAGCATAATATTAGTTGAAAAATACTTTTTATTACCGATATGATTAATTCTAAGCATACGCCAGTTAATAAAGGCATATGCCAGTATTATGCAAAATGAAACCTCTTGACTGGAACTCCATGCCAAAAATACATTTTCTTAAAACGCGTCCGGTGATAAATACTTACTGTTATGTTTTGTTTGATTTGGAAAAACATGTTGCAGAACATAGATACTGATTCATCTTTAAAAATGTTATTTCTGACATACAAAAACAATCCACTTTTTGATTTACCTTGTAGGTTTTCATAATCAAAACTTACATCAGCTAAATTTTAACTAGCAAACGAAACAAACGGATGCAGAAAACCTCCAGGAAAGGTTTCAACAAATGAGTAGTTATTACATGCGTTAAGTATAATATGTACTACACGATGTCCAGTCATTAAAGCCTAAAATCTGAACATGGATGATGTTGTTGTGGGTGTCTCTGGATGTATTAATACGCATTCCATGCTATTATTTAAAGCATCTAATATAAAAGGGAACTCTACGGCACAGTTAAAATGAGTTTGCTAGATTGTTGTATAATAAATGTTTTAAATTTTAATTTGTTGGCAACTTCGCGCACTTGTCTAGTTATAACTGTGTTGTCGTTTGGTCCCCAAATGAGTTTAGTGAAATCAGAATTTTATCTTAAACAAGTTTGACTGAATTATTACATTCTGTTACAACTTATTTATTACTATAAGTTTTACAAAACTTCATTTGTAAATGTCTGCATCTAAATTATGACACTCATTTAATTGGTGCTGTATTACCCGCTCTTGATACGTGTATGTACGTCATATTTCACTACAACAAAACTTCGCTAATGTAGAGACAGTAATGTAGGGACATTTATAGAGGATCTCAAATGTGTAATGATTTAATACTGAATTTATGAAACTAGTTGAATAATGTCCAGCTTTTGCGATTCTTGGCGGACAAAAGCTGGATATGATTCAACTCGTTTCATAAATTGAATTTTAAATCATCGCCCATTTGAAATTCTTTTTATCACATAATAGTTATTTCTGTGGAGATTATTGAGATAGAAAGAAGAACGAATAATTTCGTTCATTCAATTGTTGTGCGTAAAAAATAGTCGCAACAAAGTTGAATTAGTATTAACGTCAAAAAGTACATTATACTTTTCTTATCATCTATACGTCAAAGAACAAGCGTCCTTCCTAATAAACAACATTTTGCACAGAACGTACGATGCGCGTGATATCGCATTGTTTGATGCAGTACCGCATCATAAAAAACCCAACCCCCAAAAACGGCAGTAGATGATCCATGCATACGTAACCTAACACGTTCCTTTCAAAACTAAACATTACATTGTTGTAATATTCAAGTGAAAGAAAGTTTATTGGATACAGAAATTATCATATTGACTGTAATGAATTTGTGACTGGATATTTGCAGTATTTCACTTGGAACAGCAGACTACAGAGTACGTGAACAAATTTCATTTTGAGTTGGAATTCCAACAGATATTTAGCACGTAAATATGCAGTGGTTGGACAAACTTCTGTCAGTTTTCAGAGCGCATTATGTCTGTAAGTTCACATTTAAACCAGACTTGTACATAGAGTGAATTCCCTCAATCACACACAAGCAATGTCCGTCGAGTTCCTCCAGGTGGTTATTGTTTTTCGCCTGTGGTTTTATCTATTTTCATGTTATTCTCTGTTATACATGATATAACAAACCCCTACGGGGGTGAATTAGCCATATTCAAACAACTCTAGACCATTTTTCGCCAATTCCTAGCGAGTCGGTTAGAAAAATGGCGGTCAAAAATGTTCATTGACAACAAACAATTCCAAATGGCTGGGTTACAAAAGGTTTCCCACGATCACAGCCAATTACTAAAGAGAATACTGCGCAATTATTTCATGGGTTTATCTGGACCAATCATTAATCACATAAAAATGATATATTTGCATGTTATAATATCAACAATATGAAACTGCACGTACTATAAGCAAACCTTACCAACTATGTGATAGACAAAGGTATTGAAATAAACCGTAATCCCATGTAAATTTAAGAAACTGGAACGTCGAATGCAACAACTACGGCCAATCTAGTCATCCAAAGATTAAGGGAAGAATAAGAAACAAACGATGACAATCACTGGAAAGAATTACAAAACTAACATGATATCAATAGGCTAAACCTCGATGTTTGATAAATTTGATGTTCCGTAAGCCACATTAAGAAAACAATAATACATGAGATCCCTAATTTCCATCATTTTCCTTTTTTAAAAATGACCAAGTAATCAATACACTTCTACATCTTTTTCATGCGGAATGCTCTACAATGATGTCACACACAACACTAAACAGAGATCTAATCAATGAAATTAATGTTGGCTTTCATTTTGGATCATACCATATTGTTGAATTCAACCATACATTTAGTCAGTTCTCTTTAATAACGTTTTCCTTAATCTACACTTGAATCCCGGGGAAAATCATTAACATCTACGCTTTCCTGTATAACATTCGTTTATAACACATTAAATACCTGCGTTAAAATAGCACTGGACGTTTAGTATTAGTAATGTTTAACACAATGCTGTGGAATCATGAGCATGTCTGAAAATTCCATGCTGAAAAATGGGAAATAAATTTGATTTCACACACACACACACACACACACACACACACACACACACACACACACACACACACACACACACACACACACACATATATATATATATATATATATATATATATTAAATTTAAAATATGTCCTCGTATCAGCAGGATAGATCTTTTTACAGAATAGGCGACAAGGCCCAAATGAGAAACCAATAAAAGTAATTGATAATTGATTAGTTCTTTCTCTTATTATGTGTACAGTTACGTTACTCCAGTCATTATACGTTACATTTCAGACACTTAGCGTCATATCCACTAAGTGAATATATTCCCAGAAAAAAACTAGTACCGTAAGCTATTAACTTATAGCAATGTACACAGGCATGAGCATAGCTGATTGAGTTTCACAATTTAATTGTTTCATCTATTGCAAGCGATATTCGCAAACATTTCGTCCTAGAGGCCGCTATGCTTGCATGCCAATACTAACGAAACATACTCGGTGCCGCGGTCGGACCTTGATAGAAAGAATTCCTAGAGAAATAAATGTCAGGGCAGCAAACCAATAGACTAGCTATGGTACAACTTGGACGCATTTACGGAGAGATCAGAAAAGGAACGAAAGGGATTGGCAAAATAATATAACGATATGACGTAGTTCCCAGATTGTTCAATGATGTAAACAAATTAAATTTAAATGTCAATAAGTTAATTTAAACTAACAACAATATATTTCGTTTATATTCTCGAAAAGTCAAAACCACAAATATAAAACGTATTTTCCCTCATTAGAAAAAAACGAAACCAAGTCAACTCAAATGTAAACCTCCAACACCTCAGCGCAGCAAATGAAAGTTGCAATTGTCCGCACACATGGACTAGAAACGAGAAGTCTACAAAGAATCAGAACGCTCCCCGGTTATAAAATATCCAAGAAACTTGCATTCCTGGTACTCCCAACAATGGAAAGAGCAATGGGGATGCAAAAGGATGTACCCTGCCCTAAAAAGTATTAAATAGCGATAAATATATTTTGTGAAATCATTCATAAGAAAATCAGGCCAGATGTCAAAGACCAACTAACACAACAACTGCAACCACCAGCTTCAGATCACATAATGAGCAATCCTAAACAAAAAGAAAGAGACCAAATGTTACGAAAATGTAACTTAAGTACTAGTGTGTTAATGTTAAATTATTTTAATTTTATTTTTGTATCATTACATTTCATTTGTAATGATTATTTTCACGGGATCTGATATTTTTGAAAGGGATATTATGTTTATATAAAACGTAGTATGACTCGCATAAGCACGATTTTATCTTTCTATGGTTTGTCAGTTTAGTAAACACTGCCCGAAAACGATTGGTTCCTGCCAAGGTCATTTCCTGGCCCACGTGGAATTGCATTCTTTCCTGCGCTATTTGATTATGAAACAGCCATGCGTTCCATCGTGCGCGCATGAAATGACGTCTTAGTTCAGTTTAAAAATACTCAGATCCCCGTGAAATATTCAGTCGTATAATATATCTTCAAAAAGAAGGATATATTTATATTAGGTGCCGTAAAGAATTGTAATTTTACATCTTTGGAGCTCGAGATGTTTTATCATAGATGACAGCTTATTCAGAAGCTCATCTATGTTTTAGAATATAATAATATATTCCCTGGAGAGCTATACAAGTGACAAAGACATTCGATAGAAATTTATTCTAATTTGAAACATTAAAAGTTGTGGTTCAACGTGAAACTCTTGACATTCGTATAAAGACTTCACCTGACGTCATCATCCTCCATCTTGGAACGTTATCATGATTCGAACCTGGATTCAGTTAGAACTATTTACTGATAGGGCTTGTATTTTTTTTTGCAATACTAGGATAAATGTTTGGATTGTCTTCACAAACTGTAAGTCCTATTTTCTATTTTCACCTTTTCACCGTTTCACTATATTTTCACCGTGTTTTCTAAGGAAATAAATTATTTTTGTTAAAACTTACAAAGCTTGTTGGTTTCACTCTTTTCTTTTGTTACTTTTGAACGAGCCTATACGTAACACCAAATCAAATCCGACCAATCACAAGTAATACCTAATAATAAACCAAGCAGCAACAATAACTAGCCATCCACCCACCGAACCAACCATAATCCAAACAGCCGCCATGCCTAAACAACCCCAACCTACCCACAGAAAATAAAACAAGCTTAACAAAGTGAAACAGGACTCCAAACAACAAGAAACCCCCAAACTAAAGCTAAGCCAGCCGTCGGCAAGAATGAAATACTTCCATGCACCAAAAGCACCTCACCAAATTCACTCTTTTAGTTCAAGGATTATAAAAAAACATAGCCGAAATTTCAAAACAAACGGTGGTGAGGAATTTGTTGGAGAGAAGCAATATTACGCTCTCAGTAAAATACACAAGAGAAACTAACATAATAATACAGAGGCAAATGTCGTGGAAAATCACGCAATTTCTCGAAATTGGAATAAGGAAACAAAAGACAAATGAAACCAAACTCGAGTGAAACAGCACCCCTCAGAAACAACACGAGAAATGTTTAATATATACTAATAAAAACAAAACGGTAGATTAAATCACCTACTACATACGGAAAAAAGGTCAATAACCAAGCAATAGGTTATACAGCTTAAAATAGGAAAGGAAAATAGAGTGCCGAATTGTTGCTGTTTTTCTAATATCGATAACAAACCAACTGTATTACAAATAACTAACCGGATCGAAACGACCAGAATCGACGCATAAAATAACAAATTAAGGTTCTACAACAAATGTGACTAGTGGGGGCACTACTCAAAGACATGCATGAATATACCCAGATGTAACAAAACCAGCGGTACTAAAATGCAGTGCTGATTACTTTGGAGAAAATATATGTGGTAATAATAAGAAATCGAATTACGAAATGGAGGATTCAAGACATGGCATCTCTGGTTCTAAGAGATTCCAATCTGTAAGAAATCGGAAAAACAATGATACAAATACTTGGCATGTATAGTTTCGATATTATAGTTCAGTGTGTTCGCTTATATGACTTTGTTGCTTTTCACACTTACTCTCACTTTGATCGTCAGTCAGGAATTGACGTTACTAAGCGAGTCATGAAAGTCAAAACGAAGGAGACGTAGAGAGCAAACTAATCAATTGACTTATATACAGACCCAACCTTGCGTCTTTGCACAGCTTGGCACATAAGCCTTCGATTATTTATCTTTATTCATTTACCCAATAATTTCTCCTTTCTCATATTGTTGTTATAAAGTCCAAGATAGCATTAGGTGTCCTATCCACATTCGATTGTTAGTATTCTTCCAAGCGATATATGTATTTATTTAATGATTAATCCGTCTTACTGTATTGTTGGGGGTGGGGTTATTTCAGACCGGTTTGTGTATATCTGGGCACATGTATGGTACTTCTCGTCGATATAGTTTGATAATGTGGCATTTTGGCCCATTGGGGTTTCTTCTTGTATCAATATATTTGAAGTCAAAGTCAATTTGTAGTGTGGGGCACGTCTGTGGTCGATATATTTATTTATTTGTTTGTTTATCTGATCTGCTTTGATTGCATCGATCTCAGGGCCGTAAGGTGATTGTTGTCGTGCATTGATACTAGGATGAGGTACCTGAATATGTCCACACGTCGTAAGTCTAGTGTGAAGTTCTCCTGTTATCATTAGGTTTTCTTGGGTGAATGTATTTTTAATACTCCGGTGCTCGCACGGGCGCTTTTGATTGATTTGTATCCAATCACCGGATTAATGCGCCCCTCACTGATCCATATCCTTAACAACCGTAGCCACGTTTGGATCGTGTGATCACCCTGTAGCTGGTCATACACGTTTTCTGATCGGTCAACAGCTAGCGCCATAAGGATATCTGTTGTGGGTAATCATGACGATAAATATTGTCCGGCTAATAATACTTCCCGGTGAATATTGTTCAAAGAATAGTTTTCTTATTCGGACTTGAATCTCTTTATCAGCTAGGAAGTTGGCTATCCGTTTGTACATGTTCGCGCTCATTCGTAGTGTTTAAGTTTATATGTCATCCCTTTTGTTCACATCAGCTCAAATGCCTTTTCCAGGTTTAGGAAAATGGCGGCAGTATCAATTGATTGTTTTTTTCTATTTTGACGGAATGCTAGCAGGTCAATTTCGAATTTTAATCTAATTAATTGGTTGATGGTGCGACGTTTGTTATGGAAACAGGTCCTCTCATTGGATATTATAATCTGGCATTGTTTATTTACATTTTTCTTGTTTTACTTACGTTACCTGTTAGTGATATCAGCCTGTGTGATTTTTCGTCATCTTTGGTTTCCCTGGTTTAAGAGATTGGGATAACCATGGTTTTCATCTTTTCGGTAATTAGACAATTAGGATTACGAGACTAAATATTGTTGTCTATTTTTTCAAATTTTGCCTCAAAATTTTTTCTGTTTTCTTCTTTATCGTTGAATATGGGAATTAAAGTCCCGCATATTACTACCCATTCACTAAATGTCTTTGTTATTTTATTAATGACTTCCAATCTACAGTTCCGTTTGTCATTTTGTTTTTTATACATTGCTGATTACTATATTACTATATGGTTTCTATGTGCTTGAGTTTTAAGTGCTTGTATTTCCAAATCACAGGTTGGTCTTATATATGGTATATCTTATATGTTATGATAGCGTATTTGTTTTAGCATTATGTGGCTTATTCCCCGCTCTTAACGGTAGGAGAACGATGTTGCATATATTTTGTGTCACATCATGTACTATTAACGATAGTTGTAATGTCGTTTCTCGAGGGCATATTAATTCGGTAGTCTGGTATTTCTCTGATTTCGAGACATTGCACTTGTCTTCCTCTCTGACATTTCTTATCATGTCGTTTTCCGTGGTAATGTTATTGCGAATAATCAATTGTTTCTTTCAACGGTTTGTCCACTCCATTTGTTCTGAAACTTTGGCTAAGGTGTTATCCACTCCTTTTACAAAAAGGATGAGTCTGCTGGGGTGTTATTTGCAGATGCTGAGGTTGGGTCACTTTTATTTGTGTTTGGCTGTTTCGCGTCATGTTTGTTTTTCTAGAGTTTGTTTACTTTAGGTTGGTTTAATGGAATATTGTTTGGTTAATGTGGCTGTTTAATGTATGGCTTGCTTGGAGGGCAGGGGTTGTGTCGTTAGGATGGTGCTAAGTTTATGGAGGCGGGATTTTATGGTTGGCTATTTCATATTTTGGGTATTTTTTTCTTTCCAATGAACGAAAAGTAGTCTGTGAATTATTCGGACCTGAACAAATTTAAGATTTACAAACAAACAAGTGAATAGAAGATAGAAACAAGTTATCCAAATTAACGAAGGGGCCTGAACTCACGCAGTTCTTTTCTTCCCCTTTTAGTGTATTGTAATATGGGTAAGTTTTGGGGTCTATTCTTTAGTCAATTTGTAAGTGTGTTTGCAGATAGAAAGATTGATTATTCTGAAATTTTCTACAAGCATAATAAGCTACCTTAAATTGTAAGATTAGCATTTAAGATTAAGAGCCTTAACAGTGGTATATACACCCTTAGAAACGCGTTGCTTCTCATCACAGTGGGAAATGAATGGATGCATTTATGGATATATCGGGTTTAAGAGCACATCAACATAATCTTGCTTTGCGATATCGCGTACATATATCAACATGTATAAAGTCAATTTTTCATATAAGCCTAGCTTTTCTTATAAGCAACAGACATTCTCAATGTAAATGCCATAACGGGATACATCAAATGGCAAAAGGTTGGACTACAATATTCTCATAACATGCACGTGGGATTGTTTTGTTAGAATTTGTCTTTGTTCTCTAACCAAATATTAACTGCTTTTAAAGATCGACAGATAAAATAACGTTTTGTAGCATGATCTGGAACTGCAAACACTACACGTTAGATACGTGCATAGTCGGTACACTTTGCCTATACTACGTGCAGTTTCATAATTTTAATATTATAATATGTGAACATATCACGTTATGTGATTCTGATTTGTCCAAATAAGCCCATTAAAGTATTTCGCAGTACTGTACTGATTGGCTGCGATCGTGGGAAAACTTTTTGAACCCAGCGTTCTGGAATATTTAGTCTTCATTGAACATTTTTGGCCTCCATGTTTTATTTGACTCATGAAAGGAAATTGGGGAGAAATGGTGTCATCTGTTGCAATATTGCTAATTTTCCTTCCACATGGGCTTGTTATGTCATGGATAACATATCATAACATGAAAAATGGCAAACCCCCCAAGACAAGAATAATAACAAGTAAACCAACAGATATTGCTCCGATGATAGCGAGGGTGGGGTGTGTGGATGGAGGGCCGGTATATACCACCCTATATACAAGTTTGGTTTAAATGTGAGCTTACTAAAGTAAATAAACATACCTTTGTTCACAGAAGAAATGTAGACATAAACCGGTCTCCCCAACTGACATAACTTTATCCAGCAACAGCATATTCACGCTGTAGTCCGACTCAAAAGGAGATTTTTTTTTAAGACTTCTGTACAATTCGTTCCAAATCAAATACTGGAAATACCCGGACACAAATAAATTACAGTAAATATGTGTATTTCTGCATCCAGTAATCTTTTCACAAAAACATCGCAACAATGTTATGTTTAGTTGCGATGTGGAATTTTAACGTAAACACTGGCACTGTACTGTTTAGGCCAACTCAGATCGGTACTGTGCGCCATATCAATCAATGTGACATCACACGCATTGGATATTTTGTGTTGATAAATGTTTTGTTTTTTGTAAAATGTTCTGTTTATTTCAATGGATGCTTATTCTTTGATTTGTAGTTAGCAAAACTGTATAATACACTTTTACCATTTCAAATTTTTTTGGAACTGTTGTTTAAGCACCACAAATGAATGGTACAGCGTCTGTCAGAATAAACGAAAATTATTCATTCTTCTTTCTATCTAAATAATTTATACTGAAATAAAACTATGTGATAAAAAGAATCTCAAATGGGTAATGATTTAATATTAAATTTATGAAACTCGTTAAATTATGTAAAGCTTTTGATCGCCGTGGCTCGCAAACGTTGGACATTATTCAACTCGTTTCATAAATTCAATATTAAATCGTTACCCATTTGGGACCCTCTATATATGCGTCTCACGTAACATAGATAAATGAGAGTGACATAGAAATGTCGAAGAGGGAGAAACATTATATTGATATTTTTATTGCTATGGGCTACGCATTTCATGACAACTCAATATTTCCTTCCTGTATTACGTTTTATTACAAGGAGAGTGTGTTCAGAATTTGCCAGATCGTGCCTAGCTATATGCAACTTCATCCAAACCTTCAATGTCATGTTCATAATATACAATTATTAATAGCATAGAGTCAAAAGCTTTATTCACGAGGACAGTAGGTATCATGCAAACTAGTTTATAAGCTTTATAAATTGTACATAATGCAATAATAGCTATTAGATGTCAGGCAAATGACCGATTGGACCGTCACGTGGATAGGGTAACGTAATACTTTTCTATTAGAACTTAATCTGGCACATCATAACTATTTCTGTGTTTGAATATATCTAAACATTTACAAAGCGATTAAGTATTGAAATGTATTAAAAAAGTTGGCTTCGTGTATGACACCGATTACTCCTAATTTCGGGACACAGATTGAGATTTCAGACATTTTATTTTATTCAAATAATAGTTGGATTAATGTGCACTTTGAATGTGTCTTTTATATCCGTATACCTATAAAATACAGTCAGGGACGCCATTCGAACCTTTTTATGCCGGATAGTCGCGTTTTGCAGCTGGTCTAACTCCTTCTTAACATATAAAGTTTGTACATTATAACATGTTCAGTGTCAATAGAGGTTGATTGTGTGGCCGGTTGTAGTGGACTTTGAAAGATTGTGGTATTTTCATGATAAGGTTTGGAGTTTTGTAATGGATTGTGGTACATTATAGTGGACTGTAACACATACACTGGTCGATTGTGGTGTTTGTATGCTTGATTGTAGAAGAATGAAATTTCAGACATATTAGTGCATATATAACTAAGATTGTAGAAGATTGTAGTCGATTGAAGTATACTGGGTTGTGGTAGATTAAGATAGATTAAAATTAATTAACCTTTCTGTGCTAGAACTCGCCGCTGAGTTAACTGTACAGGCCGAACAGTCCGGAATTCCCCCAGGCCGATGAGGGAAACCCTACCAATAGAGCTTATGGTCACAAGGAGCTTATAGGAAAAAGAAGCTAAGGTTCAGATCAGCATACACAAGGAAAAAAGTAACAAAATTAAAAATGCAGTTAAATAAAATTATCCTAATGAAGAGTCAGGCCGACAAAAGAGCCGAAATAACGAAGACCAGGAAGGATGAACCAGAAGAATTTGAGACCGCCAGGGAAGAGTGTAACTAAGATACTCGAAAGGAAGCAGAACAAGACACGACCAGGAAAGAGGACAAGAGAAAGCAACAACTATAAAGACATAATATAAAACATCAAGAGAAAGCCCAATAAACCATCTTAGAACTAAATAGAGAAGAAATTCCCATCCAAAATAAATAAGCTAAAACAATGCCCAAACACCAAATCAAGGAAAATAAGCCCACCCCAACCCACAAGAAACATACTCATCTATATAACATACACAGTATAGCACTATAGGAGACAAAATAATTCACTCAGAAAAAGAACAAGTACATCCGTAGTTTACACACAACAAAGTATTTACATGCAAAACTTAGCAGGACATGTATCCCACT
>JAECUM010029045.1:0-12161 GCA_016617855.1 Megalonaias nervosa | reverse complement strand
TATATATATATATATATATATATATATATATATATATATATATATATATATATATATATATAATGTGTAGTCTTGTTATGCTTCAATAGTAGTGAATGGGGGCTCTTTAGCGTCAATGGAAAATTACATTACAGACACACACATCCCCGGGGCACTTTGACGTCAAAATTTATAGCGACAAGGGGAAACTACATTACAAGACCTCCCTGAGCCACTATAGCGTCAAGGGAAAGTTGGGTTTTGTATAGGGACAATAGGAATGGAACAAGAAGGGTGACGTCACGGTACTGGCAACAATGTTAGAAGTGGCTGACCTGAATACGCGCGGCTACCCTAGGTAGAGACAAATACAATAGAGACATAGACTTATACAATATTACAACTAAAAATAATGTTATGCAAGAAAGAATAAATCTTTTCGATGCAATGGATTGACCCATTAAACATAAATTATATAACAACTAAAAAGAAATTTTAGGCAAGAAATAATAAATCTTTTCGAGGCATATGAAGTGGCCCTGAAAAGGACCGTTGGTTTTTATGTTGACACCATTTCGTTAACACAGAGAACATCTCACGGATCTTCTTCTCTTTCTAAAACTTCGTCTAACCTCTGGACCGTAGATGAGGACTCGCTTCAGACAACCTTGTCTTTCCACATAGGTCCCTCTTTTCCAAACGCTCTACTCGGTGATCCGGATGATTCTCCATGATGATTTAACATACATGGGTAAGCCCGTACGGAACAGCATCGACAATACGAGAGTAGAGGATTCAACGTTTGTCCACATTTTGTGACGAGAATAGGTGAAGGGAATGAAGTGAACCGCGTTTATTTATAGTGGAAGACCGGATCGAAACGGATTGAGATTGTTCACCAATCCAAACACGCGTTACAAAATTCAGGCACTGCGTGGAGTCTGTCTTCCAATCCGAGGAGAGCTACCTGTGACGTCACATTCCCTATAAAGGTGTGCTAGCGTCTGTGCGCAGTGAATCGATGCGACATTGTTTTTTGAAACATGACGGAAATAAAAAAGACAATGAATTGGGGTGCACCGGCCGTGGAGACGTCAAGCGATGGTAACCAAAATTGCCACAGGGCAACTTCCAGAAGAGGTCGATTTCAATCGGGATTTAGTGGATTTTCTCTCTTCTTCGCAAGAATTTGTTCCGGTACCAGCATCTTCGCCACCTTCTCCTTCTTTACCACACGTCGAGGATTTTAAACAGAGACAGAAAGAAGTATTGGAGAAATTTTTACAACAGCAGCAAGAAGCAGAACAACCTTTTCTCCTTCAACAGCAACAGCGAGAAGAAGAGGCAAGAAGGAAACGACAGGAAGAAGAAGAATAAGCAGAGAACAAACAAGGTTTAGGAGGGAAGGAGAACAGTGAAAGTCTTCTTTATTACGACCCAAGAGAAAAAGACCTTCCCGAGCCAAACAGTCCAACCCTGTTAGTACACCCGAGATACCAACCCCAGTGATTTCTACCCAATCATCGACAGGAGCAGGTCCAGAAGTTGGCCTTGGCCGTGGCAAAGACTTAAGGCAGTTTAAGCTGATTGCTTCTCGTTCCTGAGTTTGGTTTAAAAAAGAAAAAAACATCAAACGGTCCTTTTCAGGGCCACCCATTTCTTTCGAAAAGAGATAGTATTCATTTTGCCTCAGTCAATTAAAACTCAAAATCCCTTTTTCAACTCTATGATGTACGTGTGTGAGTGCGTGAGTGTAGGCCTTATTAAAAAAAAATCAAAACCATGAGACACTTACGTTTTTTCTGTCTGGTCTATTCTGGTACAAATTTTACAATCCAATTCACAACACAACACAACACTTTAAAAAAGTTCATAGACTTCTTCTATGTCTTTTTTCTTTCATTCTTTCTCTGTTTTCTGATTTTCTTCACTTTCACAGGTTTTACCTCCTCTTCTTCCTCACGGTTTTCTCGTCTTCTTTTCTTCTCTTCTCTTTCTGGACGTGTTGGGGTTCTTCCTTTACCGAGGGCGCCTCTTCTTCTTCCTCGTGCTCCTGTTGTTTCTAAGGGCAGTCTGAAGACCAATGTCCTTTCTCTTGACAGTGATAACAGGTATCTTGACTTTTGTCTCTTTTGACACTGGTCTTGCTTTTTTGACGGCCTGGACAATATGTAGCCCAATGCCCTTTCTTCTGACAGATATAGCAAGTATCTTGACTTTTATCTCGAAAGGAGGGGGAGTAGTCCGTCGGCTTGTATGAAGAAAACTTTCGTATGACACCTCGCAAAGCTCTGATCAGAAATTCGATCTGCGTGTGTTCTTCCACCGTGCTGGTCGGCTTGAGAGTGAAATGAATACTGGGAGGGAAGACACTAGCCCTTTATATATACACTGGTCTGACATGGATATAAAGGTGACGATGGCGTTTCAAATGTAGTCATTTGACTTTTTGCAGTCAAGATGAAACGATCGCATCATTTCGTGAAGAAAGGAGAAGAAAGTAAGAGGCAGAAACGTGATTTATCGCCTCGCACAGTAGCTGAAGTCTTGGCTCAAGTTCATGCCAGCGATTTTGAAGATGAGATGAGTGAACCAGAATCTAGACCCAGAGAGTTAACACCAAACGAAAGTCCGCAATCACCACCAGTAAACCCTGGAAAGTATTACCACATTCAGGAGACGGACAAACGCTCCTCTTGAAAATTTAGAACCACGGCCTACACGTACACGGTGAAGTTTAAAGATTTCAAGTAACGACGTACCGCTGGAGAAAGCAGAGGGTTCATCACCGATGTGTGGGATTCTTTGTTAACCACACTGAAACAGCAATGTGAAACCAAAGAAGACGACCGCTTGAGACTTTCCACGACACTTTGCAGTCCCCCGTTTGGATCGAGTTTAGCAGCCCGTCACAATTGATACCTTCCAAAGTCATCGACAAGATTCAACACGTGCAACAACCCAACGACAAGTTTCACATCACCGATGGAAAAGCGACACTGTTCTTGACCCACGTATCTCTTCCCCAAGGGACCGGACGCAAAAAGGCGTTATTGGTGGACGACCTTCGCAGCACCAAAAAGAGCCTCGTTCGAATTAACAACTCTCAAGACCAGGTGTGTTTAGCTAGTGCCATCGTGGTGGGACGAACGTATGCCGACAAGAACGACATGGCAGAATGGAAAAGAACCTGGAAACTATTCAACAATCGGACCTAGCCAAACAACGAAGAGAAGAAGAACTGCTGTTACAGCAAGCGGGGATATCCAAAGACACCCTGCGGCATTCCTGAAATGCAAAAGTTGCAAGACGTTTTGGCTCCACGCTACACCTTGAAAGTGTACCCTCAAGACGTGCGTGGACCTCTGTTATTTCGAGGCAAAACATTTAAAGACGGAAAATACATTCACGTATATCTTCACGATGAACATTTTGATATCATTACCAGTATCACCGGATTCCTGTCATACAGTTATTACTATGAGAAATGTGACTATGGCTATAACAATCGAGAGCAACACAAGCATTACGGCTCGAAATGTGAGGGATGTTTAACCTCTAAACCCTGTCTTGACGAAGGACAAGAACGAGTGCATTGCCCAGCTTGCCAGCGCACGTTTGTCAGTCCGACCTGCTATCAACAACATTTGAACACGCAAGATTCACAGCAGAAAAGTGCTTGTCAACTCCTGAGATTGTTCTCTACTTGTGGACAAAGCATACGTACCAACAGTGCCAAGGCGCACGTATGTTCAGGAAAGAAACGATGTCACAATTGTCGCCAAATCGTGGACTTGGAACACGAATGCTACATTCAAAAATACCATTCCAAACAGGAAGAGGAAGA
Source organism: Megalonaias nervosa (assembly GCA_016617855.1). Classification (NCBI taxonomy): domain Eukaryota; kingdom Metazoa; phylum Mollusca; class Bivalvia; order Unionida; family Unionidae; genus Megalonaias; species Megalonaias nervosa. Next base: position 8,335 of record JAECUM010029045.1, on the reverse strand, counting down.
AGACCAGAAGAAAGGCAATTTCATCTTTTTCGATTTCGAATGCATGCAAGAGACCGGAATTCACATTCCTAATTTCTGCGTGGCTCATCGAGCGTGCGAGAAGTGCATCCAAGAGCCTATCTTTAGTCATTGCCCTCACTGCAGCAAAATTCCTGGAGGGCGTGAAAAATCCTTCGGGGACCGAACACGCTAGCCGATTTCGCCCAATGGATTTTAGACCCCATCGACGAGACGTGGAGCCAAGAGGACATATAACAATAAGGAGATTGTAATCGCCATTCCCCGGTGATGGCTCACAATTTCTCCGGATACGATTGACAATTTCTTCTCAGATACTATACGGAACAAATTACCGAACGTCCTAAAGTGACTTTGAACGGAGCCAAAATCAATTCCATGCAAGTGGAACAAGTGCAGTTTAAAGATTCGATGAGTTACTTGGCCATGCCTTTGAGTCGAATGCCTAAAACGTTTGGAATGACAGAAATGGTCAAAGTCTATTTTCCACACGTTTTCAATACCGAAGCCGTTCAACCCCATTTGCCTGAGGCTCACTACTACGACCCCGACAACATGCGTACCGAACAACGAGAAGCTTTCTACGCTTGGTACCAGACTCACGCCTCGGACCCCTTCGACTTTCAGGAAGAAATGTTAAAGTATTGTTGTTCCGACGTGGACATTGGCAAAACCAAACGTACTTTCAACAAAGGTTACTTACCCAACTGGACCACCGAATTGTTTCCTGTCACTGAGCGAGTGCGTGGCCGTCATCCTCCCGTCTATAAATTGGAAGACATAAACTGGGAAGTGTTAAAAGGAACGTTTTACTTGCCCGAGTTACAGCGTGTGACCAAAGAAGAAGACGACGTATACGAGATAGAAAGCATTCTCGATCGAAGAACCCGAAAGATAGGAAAACGACGTGTCAGAGAAGTCAAAGTACGTTGGAAAGGATATCCTCCCAGTTTTGACTCTTGGATCGACGCTTCGCAAATCATCGACTATAAAAAGAAGTGACCATCATGCCCTTCAACACAGCCTCAGGTACTGCAGTGACCATTCCTTCCCCCAGTTCTTCTCTGCAAGATCTACAAAAGCAACCCTTGTGCGTGTGGTGTGGAGAACGTGTGCCTAAAACGCAAATCGTCTTTTTCTGCCAAATCTTTGTGGTGTACTGTGTCATCGGTGCTGCCATTGCCAATTTGTGTTTGCAACACGGAGACAAACAATTGTGGACCATTTTACTTAGCAGTTGCATTGGTTACCTTCTCCCCAATCCGTCCCTGAAATATTCCTCTAACGGGAACAACAACGGAAGTTTTGCGTCCAACGTCAGTCCCCCTCCCAACAGTCACCATTCCAATCACAACAAAATCCTCTTTTAGACACTCCTCTGACTTCCAGCGACCCCTCGGACACTAGAACTCTGGAATTATGAATAACCAATTTTACTTGACGTTACCCAGTGACAGTTCCATGGAGGTGTTTCCCAAAAACACCTTATGCTGTTACACGGCCAGATTACCTCAGGCCATCCAATTAGATAACGAAGCCCATTGGGAAGTGGCTTTAGTGGAAATGATTCACCCTACACAAATCCTAAATATCCTTCCAAATCAAAACACGTTTACGGTGGAAGTTATTGACGAGCAAGTGCAACAAAATTTGGATGAACGCATCACTGTAAGTGACGCTATGAAAACACAAGATCCTTAAACTAAATGGTTCACCTATCTGTTGACCTTTCCGGCAGACTATTAATTTAGTGGTCAACATTTGGTGAACACGATTGCTCCCAAATTCAATACCGTGTTTGGCAAAGCCTTGGAGAAAACCAGAAAAAGCGTCATCCTAGAATACCATAAAATAGCTCGTCGCCTACTGATCAAATTTTCAAAGGACAAAGTATTGGCTATTACATTTTGTCCTGAAATGTATGACATATTGGGTGGAGATCCCAAGTTGATCAAGATTAAAAACGAAATACCAGCCGTTACCGGCAACTTTTATTTGCGAAATATTTTCGATTCCCTCTAGAAATGAACCATGGCCTGAATTTGATCTTTGTGTACTCCGATGTGGTGGAATACAATGTGGGGGGACACACCTCCGTACCGTTACTGCGTGTTATTCCTTTTAACGTGGATTCTGCCACGAACGCTGTCGAAGAAGGTGGAAACACCTATCACGATCACCGCGATTTTGTACATCCTCAATATATATCCGTCAGTAAGTCGTATTTTGACACTGTCACCATTACTATAAAAGGAGATCTGGGACAAAATATTCCATTCACCAAAGGGAATGTCACAGTGAAACTCCATTCTCGAAAACGATTACTCTAACCCCTTGTCAGTCATGTACCCTGTGTACCAAGGAGCCCCTCGACAACGAGGACATGGTTTATGAGATATGCTTAAATCGGCCTTTCGTTCGGTAGCTCCCGCTTTGAAACTGATGGTGACACAGGAATTGCACGCCTTGAAAGATGCGGCGTTCACGCAAGATAAAGCATTTCTCCAAAATGTCATCATCGACAAACAAAACCCCAAAGAAGCTTTCTTGAGAGCAGGCAAAAATGTCTTGCTTCAAACGGGCAAAGACATTTTGGGCCGACGTGAAACTCCTATAAATGCCACGGACGCTGCCGAGTCAGGCATTCCTACTTCTCTGACGCTACAGCAAGGACAAGGCACAAAGAGACGACGAAAACACTCCTTCAGAGGACTTCACACCCTCAGAGCTAGAAAGACTAAGAAAAGAAAAACCGTCCTAGACTTAGACGTTTTTGATTATTAAATCAGAGAAAAAAAGAAAGAAAATGATGCACCGAGAGTCTTGTGTCTGTTCCAAGTCGGAACTGGATCTGTTTGCCATGCCACCCACCATGATGACCATGCAAGAATCCCAAAGGGTCGAATTTCATCCCGTCTCCTCTTTGACGGATTCAGCTCCCATCGAGTTTGAAATCAAAGGACAACCCGAAGATTACATTGATCTGAATAGCAGTTACTTGTATCTGAAACTGAAAGTAATCAAAACCGACAACACCAATCCGGGAGGCGATGCCAGAGCAGTTCAAGTCAACAATTTCATGCATTTCTTGTTCAGCGAAGTGGATTTGTAATTGAATAACAAACTGGTCAGCAGTAGCATGGATACTTACCCTTACCGAGCGTACCTGGAAAATCTCCTGACGTACGGAAAAGAGGCCAAGAACACTCATCTGGATGCTTGCGTGGTTTCGAAACCTGACACCGCACGTGAGGACAAGTTTAACGACACAGCCTGGCAGTAGATGACAATCCTCACAATGTGGACTTTAACGACCGTCGAAAGAAAATTCTGCAAGGACGTAGTTTAGAACTGATGGATCGTTTGCATTTGGACATGTGGTTGCAAGACAAGTATTTGCTCAACGGAGTGGATATTCGCCTGAGACTAAATAGCTGCAGTACAGCTTTCCATTTGATGGTTCATGCCAACGAGTACAAACCATCATCAAAGAAGCCAGACTTTACGTGCGCCGCGTAGAAGTGTTACCTAAAGCGGGAAACGACATCAGTCACACATTGATCAGAACGACCGCCAAGTATCAGATACGACGCGTAGAAGTGAAAACTTTCACCATTGCTGCTGAACTCCGATCCAAGATCGAAGATCATGTTCCAAGGACAGTTATCCAAACGTTTAATCGTTGGTATCGTCAGTAATGCAACCCTCAACGGAGCCCACGATCAAAATCCTTTCCAGTTTAAGCACTACAGAGTGTCCAAGATCGAAGTCAGTCGCGATGGCAAGACCTTGTGTACCAGACCCTTCGAACCTAATTTTGCCCAAAAGAATTACTTGAGATCGTACTTGTCCCTGTACGAAGCTACCGGTCAGCTAGGAACCAACACCAGTCACGGCATTTCGTACGAAGATTATGTAGGAGGTTACACTTTGTTGGCCTTTGATTTCACTCCAGACCAAGGCAGCGACGAGGGACATTTCTCCTCTATAAAATCCGGTCAACTGTGTGTGGAACTTCAGTTTGCAGAAGCTTTCGCCGAGACGGTGAACGTCATCTTGTATGCTGAATTCGATAATACCATAGAAATCAACACTTTGAGAGAAGTCATTCTAGACTATTAGAAACTATGGAAGACTCTTATCCCTCTTTGAACAGTAGAGAATCTTTGGAAATGGAATGGGAGGATACCGTGAAAGCAGAACCCCAAGACAAAGACGAAGAGGGCATAGTGGTCAAGTCCAGATGGCCAGAACAAGAACAACATTTAGTGTCCTGTTTTGCTAAACACCTGTCAGATAAAATTAGGGAATTGGTCAAGAAAGATTGCTATGGATGTCAAAACGATCATCCCAGTCAAATTCAACACAATAAATGTCTGATGATAAGCCAAGAAGAAAAATTGGACGAGTATCTGGGCGACGCTTGGAGTCTCATCTCGGAAGAAGCAGTGTTGCATGAGTAGTATAAAGGCTTGCGTGATCATTCCTGCCGTCCATTATCTACTCCGGAAATCTATCGCATTGAAAATCTCTTCCCCCAGAGTGCGGAGAAGAAACAAAGAAACGGTTACTTGACAGAGATTTTCAAGCAAAAAGTAAGAATTAAATTGATGACTTATCATTACCTGTGAAAAAAAAAATAACATGAAAAAGTGGATACCTGGGAACTTTATTACCTTTTGAACAACAGTTCGTACACTGCTTCTTGTAATCCTGTCGTGTCTGCTAAAGATGAACTACCTCATCGTAAACCTCAAGACCATCAAGTTTATGTCATCAACACGGACGACAGTCATCTCCCAGGAACCCACTGGGTCGCCGTCTGCTTCCCTAAAAAGGATTGTGTGGAGTATTTTGATTCGTATTTATTAACCCCTTTGGAAGACGACATCATTGACTTTATGAGAAGAAATGCCCAGACGACATGATTCAATAATGTGAAATTACAAGGCACAGATTCCATGGTGTGTGGACAATATTGTGTGTATTTTCTTCATCAACTCAGTCTTGGATGTCCTTTAGAACATTTAGTGGCTTATTTTGATCGTAACTCTTCTAGAAACGATAAGAAAGTAGTGCGATGGTTTCGTGACCATTATGGCTACCTTTTGTCTTTAACTAAGAAACGTAGTGTACATCAATGGCCTTATGACTTCCATCGGTGGAAATCTCACATGATTTCACAACGTTGTCAACCTTGTCAAACAAAGTTTGTTTGATATTATTGTTAATTGTTAGTGGTTAGTTGTTTGTTAAATAAAAAAATGTTGTGTTTTGAAAAAAAAATGTCTGTCGTTTGTTTTCAAAAAAACACCGTGAATATATGCTCTTGACTTCTTTCTATCCCTAACCATGACATTAGCTATCATAGCGTTCCGACCCAACAAAAATCCAGTAGGAATGTTTTCTATCGCGTCCGCGTTTGAACCATATAAAGCGGAGTAGTCTCCAGTCTGGCCATCCATGGTTGACTCATCCACCTATGAGGCAGCAACATCGGGACGCCAAGCCTACGTTGCCATATGAGGGACGAGGAGGAAGTATCATTATCACCACGTGGTGGAACAGGGAGTGGAAAAAGCATGCAGCACATGGGCCACGACTTTCTGTCAAAGTAGCAGAAAAAGAAGCGTGGCCCGTGTATGTGTTTGCAGCCCACGGCGACCCAGTTACCAACCCGGGACTCACCAACCCACCCATAGGCTAAGAAACAACTAGAACTTCGACTGCCGTATTGTAGTCAACATTATGCTGACCGACAATTCAGGACTGGAGTAGGGACATGGCGGACTTCGTCGGAGGCTATATGGGAAGCCGGAGACCAAGGATAACAGCCAGCCTGTTCCAGTGTAGACCATACCCGGAGTGCCAAGACGTCCTTGGACTCGGCATGAAAAGGCCGAGTAACCTTCAATTTTGCCTGGGTGAATGTATAGGTTTTCATTTTGGCTTGAAAACCTCTTTTGATAATATCTCTATGCTGTATTCCAAATTTGATCCTTTTTTTCCACCGTCAATATTTTCTGTGTATTAATTATGCGTGATACAAAAAGTATGAGTCACTTCGACTTTTCTGATTGGTACAAATTAGTTAACTTTATGTACACTTTGTACACTGAATTCCAACTTTGAATGTTATTAACAACGAACTCTTTTAACTTATTTTATCTGGTTAATTGCACAGGTGGCTTACACATTAATGGCTTTAGGATTTGTCCATTAGTGCCACTGGACTGAATTTGAAATAAGTACGGGCCAGCGTTTTTGGGGCGTACACTACATCCATTGCTTCGCTTCACACCAGTTGCCGAGTCACTTTTCTCCTTTGCCACACTCGGACTCCTGTACATGGACGGAATGTAGAATGATTTCCACCCGTCTAAACACCAGGTGCCCCGAAGAGACGTCATAGTCGCCGACCAATCGCGACTGACGTCTCATACTGTTTGGTTGACACCTGGTACCGCTGTAGACTGGAACTCCATTCATACTTGAGTGCGTGTTGTGTCTATTACCACTCAAGTAATAGCCCCTAGCTGGTGCTGTAGCGTAGTGGCATGTGGGTGCATGGTATAACATGCTGCAAGGGCGGACTGGAGACCCGTAACATGGATGAAGAAAGATAGTCCGGTAATACCTGCATGCCAACGAGTCTCCTCTTACACTGAGGAGTGTGCTGATAAGGTTAAACGTTTTGCACTTTACCCTTCAGTATTCAAGTCAATTCACCAGCAGGTAGGTCGTTTGGAACTTAATTGTCCCACGACCTAAGGAAACATCTATTGGCTAATTTAACAGCTCTCCTTGAGAGCATAAATGCCTGCGGGATGAGGCACTTATTCCTTCCCTCAGGATAAATTTAGCAGTGTGCTATGCACACATAAACAACTGGCACATGCACAATGCGTGCGCACGCCAGTATAATTAAAATCTCTCTCTCTCTCTCTCTCTCTCTCTCTCTCTCTCTCTCTCAGTCTGGCCATCCATGGTTGACTCCTCCACCTATGAACATGCCTTCCAGACTAGCCAAGCTGAACGAAGCTTACGTGAATTTACATCGTGTCAGGCAAAACCTGATACCGAAGCCTGAAGCGATAGAGAATGTCAGGGTGTGAAAAGTGACCGAAGAGCTGATAGAAGAACTCTTCAGAGAAGAAATCAAGAAAGAACAAGAAGAATGGACAGAAAAGTATAGACTTCAGAAGCAGAGAGAACAGCAACAACAACAGCAGCAGCAGGAACCAGACAGAGGTTTTGTCGACTGCCGAGTAGACACCAAGGAGTTCTCCTTCTCTTTCCGCAGAAGCAGGCCGTATCCTGTAGGAAAGCCTGCCGCCAGATTGGGACTCAATCTTAGACAATATAAGATTGCCATCACTCCCCGTAACATAAACTGCCCTTTTCAGGGGTACCCCAACACTCTCGAAAAGACATACTAATTCAATTGCCAAAAAATTATATGTTTATGTTTTAAAAAATAGAAGTGTGTCTACAAATACTTCGTTTCTTTTGTCAGTGAAAATCCACACTTCGTTTCTTTGTCTCGTCTGATAGTGTGTGCATATGTTTGTAAGTATAAAAGACAACGTGAGTGTTTCTTTTAGGTCCGCGCGTTCCATGTTTTTTTTGGTTATGATATGGGCATTGTAAGTTTTGGTGTCAGGGGATGTTTTCCTTCACGTCCGTGCATCAAGGGATATAGAGTGGCGCGATCGTCAGTCTGGCTACCCAACGTTGACTAGTCAATAGTAACAGAATGAATACTAGAACTGCCAAGCTTCTAGAACTCCAGATGCACCTGGAATATGCCAGACGCATTTTAGATGAGCTGGCTATGAAGGTTATAGCCGAAGAAGCCAGGATTGAGGAGGAAGAGGAGAAAAAAAAAAGAAGAGGAGAAGGAAAAGTAGCGAGGGATCGTGCCTCACCTCATACTGAGACCTGTGTATGAGGTCAAGCCTGAGGTAAGGACGCCTCCACGAACAGTACCAGCAGGACAACCAGCACCACAACCACTACCAGCACCACAACCTCTACTAGTACCACAGCCACTACCAGCACCATAAATTCATCATCCACGGGTGTGGTATAGGAGAAGGAGGGAAACCTTCACTATCCCAGAGACGGAAGATTGGGGTGCTGAAGCCATTCAAGAGGCCCCTGCGCTCTCAATCACAAATGTGACTTGGGCAAATGATTGGAGCAGGAAATGTGTCTGTGGTGCCCGGCCTGGGAAATGTCACCATTAGCCAGGTGTAATTGGAGTTCGAAGGAAAAACAGCCCTTCTCAGGGCTAACCAGATATCTAGAAAAGAGA